>PVIW01001749.1:0-268922 GCA_004026585.1 Noctilio leporinus | reverse complement strand
GGTCGGTCGGGAACGCCTCACCTACTGTCCCGCTGGCCTCCTCTGCCTCTGGGCTCTGCTCCCCTGTGTCCAGATGCTGTCCGTTCCAATCCCTAGGGTCCTGAAGACTTCTCACGCTCCTTATCCTGTCCTCTAGCTGCTTTGGTACTTGAGAACACCATCAGCACTGCTCTCTACTCTGTCGCCATCTTCCCTCCCCTCTATACTATTTTTAATAACATGTTCTTGTTTTATGAATATAAACTATTCTTATATTTCCCTAAGGATGTTATTCAGAACTAAAGTTTGTATTTCTCTTTATAATGAATCATCTCACTTTTCTCTGGTGTCATTTTTTTCTATTTGTCTTTATAAGGGTCTTGTTTTTGTGTGCTTACTTAAAAAATGCAGGGACTCTCGGTTCTCTTCTCATTTTCATGACAAGAGAAATAGAGAGTTTGAGCTCTGTGCTCATTGGTGAAGCTTGTTAACTGTGACCTTGACTCCAGCTGAGCAGTCAGGAGTGAGCTGTGTGATGGGGAGTCCATGAAGTAGCCAAATGAGAAGGCTTTTCTCTAATGTTCATCTCCCCATGGGGGCTTTTTAGTTCTCCCCCAATGCAATCACCCTCTTTGGAAAATATTCTTCTGGGTTATTTGTTTTGTTTATTTGTGTGGCCTTTCAGGAGGAGTCAGTAATTTTCTGGAAGCTGGGTGTTCTCTTCACCTAGGTAGGAGCAGAGAATGAGAGGGCAGACCATTGTTTTCTTCAATCATTCACCTGTTCATAGCCTCCCTTCCCATTTCTACATACAACATACCTGCTTTCTCTAAGCATGAGTCTTTCTTCGGATTCCACCAAGACAGTCAGCACCTCATTTGGTCATCAGGACAGTCCCTTCTCTGCATATCCTGGACCATGCTGGCTTCCCCTAATATTTTACCATGCCAGCTACCTTCATCTGTTTTGGATCTGGCAGAAGTGTGATGAAATTTCTCATTACTGAATTCCTTCTTCCATTCTCTTCTTTATTCCACAATGTCCCTAAAAAAGAGAACATATTCTCTGCATGAGTTCTGAGCAGTTTGATAAGACAAAGTATAAGTATTGCTAAATATTATCTCTGTTGCTGATAGAAGCCAGGTTGGAGGCATTACTTGAGGTCACTTAGCCAAGTATAGTCTTACTATTTGAAACAGAGTCTTGAGTATGACATAATTAAATACCCTTCATGGGAGGAGACATTGAAACAGAGAGGCATTTTCCCCATTAACATCTTGCAGCCTGTTTTTCCTCTTATCCTAGTTTCTATGAACATACAGAGGCCTGGTCCACCTCTCCAAAGCTGAAGCTAAGCATTTGTTGAGATAGCCTTTCCTCCATCTTCATGGGGCTTTATATCCTGGGAGCATGCGTGTGCAATAAGATTAAACAGCATCATAAAGATACAAATGAATAGAGACACACCAGTAATGAAATGCCCTCAACGCAGAGATGCTTTGAATTTTAATGTAAACCCCACCAAATATCAAATTTCCAAGGAAAAATTAAAAATCAAAGTCTAAATCTACTTTCCTGTTGAAGTCCAAAGACATTAAAGTTCAAAGGAATTAGAGTCAAAAAAAAAATCAATATCTCTTGCCATTGTGTGTTTAAGTTCAAAGTCCACAATTCTTAAGTTAACTAAAGTGTAAAAGCTCATTATTTTCCAACATTTTCATTCTCCATATTGTTCACCAGACTGATTCTTCATGCCTCCTCAAGGCCCGGTTTCCACAGAAAGTGGAGCTGCCTCACACTGGAGAGGGTGCCACAGTTTCAGGGCCTCAATGGGATGCATTATTTCAGTGCCAGCTCCCACTCATCTCAATGCTTGGGGGTGTTCATGAACCCTGGCCCATGCCTAACACCTTTAGAAAGGAAGCTGTAATAAACCTTAACGGCAGTTATCCTACACACAGTTATACCCAGAGACCAGTGCCTGCGGAAGCCATGGCTGCTGCTCCATGAAGTCTGTGTTAGTTACCAACAACAAATGTCTACAAATTTAGCTTTTTAAAAGTGCAAATTAATTTTCTTCCTATAATGGAGGTTAGAAGTCCAACACAAGTCTCGCTGGACTAAAATCAACACATCAGCAGAGCTGTGTTCCTTTCTGGAGACTTTAGGGGACAGTCCATGCTTTTTTCACCTTCCAGAGGCACATTCCTCAACTAATGACTCACTTCCTACCTTCAAAGCCAGCAGTGTTGCACCTCTGATAAATATTCCATATGCTCCATAGTCACTTTCCCTCTGACTGCAGTCAAGAATGCTTTTAAGGACATGTGGGGTTAAATTGGTCCCACTGGATAATCCAGAATAATCCTCAGTGTAATCTTCCCATTTTAAGATCCTTAGATTACATCTTCAAGTCCCTTTGGTCCTTTAAGGCAAAGTAGTCACAGATTCTGGAGATTAGGATAGGGACAGTTGTAGAGGACCATTATTCTGCCAGCCAGAATCGAAGGGAAGATGAGTAAATGAAGATCTGTTTGGATTTAGTTGGTCAGGTGAGGCCAGTCTGTTGGTGCCTGGCTCCCAGAGTCCACAATCTGTGGCCTAAATTGAATCAGAAGAAAGAACCCCAGTAAACACTTAATTTTGGTATTGTGTATTTACCAGTTGAAGGGCAGATGAGTCCATCCAGGCATATTGTCTGCTGTTCGGGGAAAAGGAATTGTGAACATCACTGTCATCTTGCATCATTTAGATGCCGGCACCTTCTTGGCTGCACAGAGGGTGTGTGCTGATGACACCTTCCACTGTTACTTATTAAATAGACATCCCTCCATCCTTGTTACAGCAACTATTTCTCTGCTTTGTGGTGTGAAAGCATGAGAGCACCTTTCCCTACAGAGGCTGCAGACTCACCTCAACAGATTCCTGAACAGAAGCTCCCCTGGTGTTGCTGAGACCTGTGCACCCAGGAGCACCTGTGCTCCATGCTTGTTGGTATGCAGGCTTTGTGATCCTCATCTTCCTGTCCCCTCCTCACTGCTCTGATGGGATGTGTTCCTGTGGTTCATTTCCCTCTGACAGGCCCGTGCAACTTTCGGGAAGGCTTAGCTGAATTTCTACCTGTTGAACCCATTTCTTCAGGTGGACACACTGCTTTGTAACATGTGTATGGATAACAGTGTTTGCTGGAACGGAGTCCTGCCTGCCCTTTACTTTCCCCTGGCTCTCCAACCTGAAAGCATTGGTCTAGTGGTAGCCTGCATTTCTAACATTCCTCTACATTCCAGATGTTTCTCTAATGGCACCTACTTTAGCTTGAAGGCCATGGGGTCTCTGATACAAGTCAGTTCTACCTTTATTGGGTGAAAACAGCAGTAAACAATACATAAACAAATGGGTGTGGCTATGCTTCAGTAAAACTATGTATAAAAGCAGATGGCTGGTCCTGGTGCCTTAGTTTATAGAACCCTCTGCTGCACTGTCTCTTCCACTGCCAACTTCTGAACAAAATAAAGGCAAAGGCCACATTTTCAACTCATGACTGTTGGAGGCCAGTAAGTACTGCTGGAGGCCATTTCTAGGCCTATTTGCCCAGAATCAAGCAGACATATCCACTCCAGGCAGCTGTTGGGTCAGGGCAGCCTTCATTCTCCTCTGCCAGACCCCAGGACACACCCAACAGAGACCAGGATAAGTGGTGATCCTGGGGGCCACGTGTTCCCAAGAGGAGCAAAGACAGAGTTGAGCCAAGTCATGCATGCCCACAAATCACTTGCTAAGTCCCTCCACCTCCCAGGGGAAGAATGATAAAGGGCCTGTGTTACATTAATTATGTTCCATTCACAGGGAGGAAACAGCATGCTTGGGGAAGAATCATTCCCCAGCAGCCCATTGCTGTTAATTCTAATGGATCCCTGAAGGGGAAAAGAGACAAGTGCTTATGTTTGGTCTGCCTCTTGACCCCAACTCATCTCCTAACCAGCTATGAATTTCACAATTCTTTATAGAGATGTACATTCTGTTCTTATGTTCCTGTCATTTTAAAAACATAGGGTTATCTCTCTACGGCAGATAACCCAGTCATATCCAAATGCAAAGGGCAAAAACTTACAGTCCTCAGCACTAGGTCTGATTCCTAATTTTCTCCTCAACCAGGCTGAGTCTAATCAAATAAAGAAATTCACATCATTAACTTTCTGTCCACCCCAATTCTTAGTCCTGAAGATTGAAGCAACCCTGTAGCCTACATGTCTAATTCATTCATTGAACAAATGTGAGTTGAGTGTTGCTATATGGCAGTAAAGTTTAGGTACTTAAGATACAGGGCCAAATACTCAGGTACCCTGGGGCTATACACCATCCGGAGAGTACTCTTCCTAATGACCAGGTGGTGAGCCTGTGCTCCAGGGATCCAGATGGAGAGAGCAAGAAAGAAAGGGCACAGTTGAGAGGGTCTTGGATTTCAGTTAACTTACATAAAAATAAGTGAATTATATGAAGACATTAAGTATAATTTCAATGTCCATTAGCAGAACCATTACAGAATGTTTCGAGCCTAAAACTCAGAGACCTGCCCTTGTAGAGGTCTTGTGGTGGACAAGATAGACAGTAAACCTCTAAGTTCAGGGAGTGGCAAGTGCTATGATGCCAAATGAAGTTGGCTCAGGAAATTAGAAAGTGATGGGAATGAAGCTCAGCTCAAAGACATGAAAAGACCCAAATAGCAGTGTGTCAACTAAGATGAGAGTTTCTCTCTCATAAATAAAGCATGGAGTTTAAGTGTTCCAGGGTGATCATTTGTCTCCGCTCCATAGTCTTCAGAAACCCAGTCTCCTCTCAGTCATAGGTCATCCTTCCCTACAGTGTGGCTTTTATTAGTGACCAAGATGGTAGCACCTAGATTCCAGTGAGCGACACATTTTGATATAAAATGGTCTTAAAGGAGATGTAGTTCATGCCAATTTATGTTTCGTAAGATACTGACTTGTTGACTGTGTATGTCAGTCTTGGAAGCCTACTTTATGACAAGCGCCAGAGAGCAGGACACCAGTGGCTGTTTATAGGGCTGAGGTGTCACGTTATTTCTTGTCTTTTATATTCTTACTGTCTCCCAAAGTGCCTAGCCTGAGAATCAAGGTATTCTCTGCATGTGTGTATCCCAAGAAGGGATAAACAAACATTCCTGAACACCCACCACTTAGCAGTCATACAACAAGAGGCCCCCTGAGGCTGTTGGGTGACACATTCCCTTGACCTATTTCCATTGCCAGAGTGCCCTTCACAATGATTTTCCAGTTCTCCCTTATCAAATCCAGAGTGCTGGGCCCCAAATCTCCATGGTAATAGCCTGGCAATCTACATTTTTACCAAGGCCCTTTGGCAATTCTCACAATCGTGCATGTTTGAAAAACATCACTTTCTGCCTTCTCTGGGACAATAAGCAGGGTGGGCAGTGGCCAAGTGGTGGGGAGTTAGGAGGCATGGACATTTTTGTGAGATGCCCAAATAATTTGTTGCTGATAGTATTCACTAACTAAATTATCCAGAAATGTGGCTCATTTGTTATTCTTTGCACATTAAAATGAATTTAAGGTTACCTCTGATTCAGATGTGCTTGCTTATGTTATGTGAGGAGAAAGTGGAGTGACCTCTAACAAATGTAGCAGAAATTGTCTTTAACCGTCTCTTAACTTATAGCCAGTGATCAGCAACTCTTAGTGACGGTACTGTTTACCATAGTGGGGTTTGCAACTATCCTAGTCCTCTGTTTCCCTACAGATCCCCTTGGGTTCCATCAAAACCTCTGGACACCCATCCTAGCATACGGCCTGTCATCCATTTTAACTAGAGTGCCGTCAGACTGTTTTGAGGTTGCCTTCTTTTCCAGTCTCCATGGTCACTGGTGCTGGTGATGGGAGGCGTACCTGTGCTTACCCTTAGTTCAGAGTGTGTCAAAATGTTCTAAAAGGTCAAAGAAAAGTGTTGCCAAGAGCATTCTGTTCTGTTTTGTTTATTTGCCTAATGAAACACAGGGCATTTTACTTGTTAGGTCTGACAATGCGTAACTGATTTCCGGCTCAGCATTGTGACTCACTAGTTACAAGTTAATTAGAAACACTATTCCCTAATTATATTTGAGAGTTTGCTCTATTTGCTCTACAATTATCACAAAAATTGCATTTACTAGTGCTAACAAACACAACATGGGAATCCTCATGATCCCAGAGGGGAGCATGAACGGATGTCTGCCTCTCCTGCCCAGCACCTGGTTTCTTTTCCAACAGATGTTTTCATCTCTTACTCCTGATGAAGTGTTCAAGATAAATGTCCTTCCTGGTTGTCACTGGATGCAACTCAACCTGATGGGACAGGCTTCAGCTTTGCTGGCTGTCCTCTGACTTGCTCTTCCCACGGGCTGCCCACCATGGCGGTGGGATATTTGCATGGAAGCAGCTGCATCCCAATAGCAGGTGTCCTCCCAGGGAACCATCCAGGAAAAGTATCTCTGTATCTCTGTAATGATTTCTTCACACAGGGACCTGTATCAGGGAGACCTCCAACCTCAGAAAGTGAGGACACTGTGCTTAGCAGCTGACTTTTTGTCCACCTTCTTTCTTTTCTTTGTGCTTCACTCTGGGGCTGAGCAACACAATGTGTGAGGTGGAGTGGATGATATAAAATATAACAATGTTGTAGACCTGAGCCCTGCCCTCAAGGAGGTGCCAATCAAGTGTGAGAGACGGTACACACATGGATAACTATTCTACAGAATAAGCACTGAGAGGGCCAGGGAAGCTTAGAAAAGAAAAAAGAATTCTCAATTGAGATCAAGAAAGACTTAATAGAGAAAGTCATGTGCATGGTGGGCTTTAAAGATGAATAAGAGGCTCTCAGATGATAGTAACAAGAGAATAAGTCTTTCAAATAATAGTAACAAGTGAATAAAATATGAGTCATGAAAGTCGTGGGGGTAAAGTCCCCGTATATCCTCATAGAATCACTACTCCTTTCATTAGAATAAATTGATTGTGCCATTCTTCAGCATGTGTACCTGAGCACACACTTCCACACAAAGGAAGCCCCTTCTGTACATCTGCTGTTTCGATCTTCCTTGCATCAAGGTCTAATGCTGGCTGCTTCAAACAATCCTATTCTCCCCTCATCCATGTTTGCTTTTTAATACCTTTCTGGAAGCTAAGTGCCTTAAAAGGGAAGAGAGTCATGAGGATGGTGCTTTGTAATTCTCTACTTAACTTGATTTGCTTCACACACATTGGTAGAAAGATTCCCAGGGTCAGTATTGCTCTCTTCAAGGAGAAAACACTGGCACAAACTAAATATTAATTCAGAGTAGTGGGCAACAATTAATTTATTGTGTAAATGACCATTGTCCAACTTAAAAGATTGGGGACTTTTTTTTTTAAGGGATTTTATTTATTCATTTTTTAGAGAGAAGAGAAGGGAGGGAGAAAGAGAATGTGAGAAGCATCAATGTGTAGTTGCCTCTGGCTGGCAACCCAGGCATGTGCCCTGACTGGGATGCAAACCATGACCTCTTTTATTCACAGGCTGGCACTCAGTCCACTGAGCCACACTGGCCAGGGCTAAAAGTCTGGGAACTTTTAAAATAGCTGTTTTTAAAAGACAGAAGCTTGAGCATTAAAGTATGCAGTAATTCACAGACAGCAGTTCCATCCATAGCAAACACAAGTAGTATTTAAATGAATGAGAAAAAAGCAACTGACCCTACATATCATTTGGTTTCGTGCATGTTGGATTATATATATATTTTTTTGGAGAAAATGAATTGTAATTCAAAACTCAATTTTGTTTTCAAAGAGCATACCTATCTCTGTTCACAAATATAATTTCCAAAGCTTATCTTTGCAGTTAATTAAAAGCAAACATGAGCATGCAGTCGGAAGTGGTTTGCAGATTCAGGAGGCCCCCAAATTATAACGGTTTGACTTAGGATTTTATGACTCTATGAATAGTGTGAACGCCATGTGCATTCACCAGAGGCCACGTTTCACACTTGGAGTTTTGATCTTTCCCAGGCTAGTGATGTGCGGTAGGTACTTACCCTCTTACGAAGCTGGGCAGCAGAATTTAGCCACAGCTCAGGCAGCTCCGTGATCAGAAGGATAAACAACAGATCCGCTACAGGATTCCATGTTGCCAGTAGTTTTGGCATGTTGTGTTCTCAGCACATTTAAGGAGGGCAAGGCTAGGTTCTGGTGTTTGGTGGGTCAGGTGCATTTTTAAGTGCATTTTTGACTTAGGATGGGCTTATTAGTACATAACCCCATCGTAAGTCAAGGAGCATCTGTGTATTTATATTAAACCGTATTTTACATTCATAAGTATCAACTGTAAAAAGGCTACTTCTGTTCTTCACATTTTGTGTTGTTTTTTGTAGAATAAAAATACTGTCCTCCACCTTATTTTCTTCATTCAAAATTCTTCCGTTGTAAATTGAGTGAGAAGTAGTAATATGCTTGGAAATCTAAGGCTGAGAAATGGAAATTCCAGGCAGTTTTAAAAAAATGTTTATTAATACAAAGAAGGGTTGGACATTAACTACAGCAGTTCGTGTTTCATTTTCATTCCTTGTTTTCAAATGCTTTCATAGTTTGGGTGGGTTAGATATTTAATTTTATATTGGTTCCAAGCATGTTCAGGGCAATGAGAGAAAAGAGTTAAACGAGAGAAAGAGAAGAAAACTGAATGCAGTTGCTTTGACAGTGGAGCCTTAATTTCAGGGCATCTGTCCCAGATGGAGGGTGAGCATGGCGTCACCTTCCTCCCTCTTTGCTTTTGGCCCTGGACACACTTGCTGATAGGTGTGGTCGCTCAGACACCTGGATCACATGCATCCTGCATTAAGAACATTTATAATCAGGGTGATGTTCATTTCCCTTACCTCCATGACACTTCCAGGAGACTTCCCAATGCCTTATTAAATTAACAGGAAGTAGAAATTTGTGCTTAAGACACAGTTGTGGTTATGTGGCAAGCATGGATCCTTTAGGATTTTCCAACTGTTCATCATTTTAATAAGTTTCTGCAAAACTGCCCTTGCTATTAACTTGGCTTTTGGAGTGGGTAAACACAGAGGTGAAACTCTACTGTCATGTATAAACTTCACATTGAGCATGATTAGCTATTAGTACTTGAACCTGATGGAAACAGAAGCCATCACGCAATCTCAGGATGAGACCGCTCCCAGAAGCAAGCCCCAAGTCTGATGAAGTAAGCCGCACAAGCCTTGAGAGGAAAGGAATACTTCTTTGCAGTTTGCTGATGACCCTCCAAACACCAGGGTCTTATTAAAAGTCCTCTTACCTCCAGGGAGTCCCCTTGCCATGTCTAGGTAGCTTTGCTAAAGCTTCCATGAGGCCTGTGATATTATATAACACAATTTGAGTTGCCATGGAAACAGCTATATCTATGCAAATTACTTTTTAAAATATCATTAGGCCACAGAAAGTCTGTCTAATGTGAAATTTGCAAGATCTCTAGCCCATAGCTATTCTTGGCATTGTGTCTCCTTTCTAACTGTTCTCAATTTCTTTATTTTTTGCTTTATTAAAAAATACCTCTTTTTCAAATCAATTAGGGTAACATTGGTTAATAGCATTATATGTTTCAAGTATACTTTTCTTTAATACACCATCTGCATATTGCACTGTGTGTTCACTTCCCAAAGTCTAGTCTTCCATAACCAGCTATGTGATCCTCTTTACCCTCTTCTGTGTACCCCATCCTTCCCCTGTGCCTTTAGATTCCACAGATGAGTGAAATGATATGGTCCTTGTCCTTTTCTGTCTGAATTATTTCACTTAGCATAAGACTCTTAAGATCCCTGCAGATTGTTGCAAATGGCATTCTTTTTTATGTCTGAGCAGCACATATTCCATTGTATATATGTACATCTTTACGCAGTTATCCATCTAAAGATATTAAGTTGTACCCACCTCTTGGATATGATGAATAATGTTACAGTGAAAATAGGTGTATCTTTATGTATCTTTATGAATAACTTTTCAATTCCGGGTGGGGATAGATACCCAGAACAGGGGTTGCTGACCCAATTTCGTTTGCATCCTTGGGAGAGATCCCCAGCACTAAAAGTTGAAGGAGCTAAGTTGAGGGCAGTGACCTGAATTCAGAATCTTGAGAGCATCTGTGGATTGTGGAAGAATGAATTTACCTACACATGGATGGGGGAAGAAAGATGCTGAAGTTAAGGACAATCTACTTAAAATGCTATCACCTATTCATCTCTCTTCTCCAGAAAAGAAAAGGCACTAGCATGCACACACAAACAGGTGTGTACATGCATACATAGGCATGCACACAAGAGGCATGCTTACACAGTCACATCATTCAGGGAGCCCCCTGTGCTTATCACACATTTGTGTCCCTCACACAGCCCTGTCTGCCACTCTGTATCAGAACTGCTGCTCTCAGCTTCCTTTGTCTGTCTGCTTTATACACGGGGCTTAGCAGCAGCCTGCACAGTACTCCCACAAGGCTTTGCAGTTTCCCTCACCAGTTGCCTCTGTTCCCCTGGGCACGGTGGCTGCTGCCCTGCTGGTGTCAGGTCACTTGCAGCTCCCTGGGCAAAGTGGCCCCACAGGTGTCTGCCCTGAACCCCAGGAGGCTGTGCTAGGAAGCAGTTTGTAGCCCAGAGAGGAAGAATGGCCCACTGGCCTTTGCATTACAATTTGTTCTAGGGTCCCTGAACAGCACTGCTTATGCCCCAGGCACTATAAAAATAGCTTTTTCATCTTTACCTGGTGCCTTTCTCATTGCTGGGCTGGAGACATACTCAAGTCATGGCTCCCAGTAGAATCCTTGAGGCCACGCTCCCCATTCTAAATCTGCTCACGCTACCTGGTGACTGGTTTTCACTCACATCAGTTTGCTCCTTGGAGGATTTCCCACCCCACTTGTCAGTCACTGCCTAGCTCTCCACATCTCCTGGGATACAGCCAGGTCCCCCCAGTGCACAGGGCACAGTCCTTCTTCAGAACCACCCCCTAGGCCCGCATGCAAACAGACACTACCAGCCCCTGTCTCTGGGCAGCCAGGCTGCTCATCCTGTCTGCACTCGGCAGTGGTCAGAAGTGTGCGCTCAGATTCGACCTGTCTTCCCTGCAAGGAGCCCCATACATCCTCACAAGTGTGCACGCCTCAATTTGGTTCTCTGAGGAGCCATCTCGAGTTTCCATGTTTGCTATGGAGCAGCAGGATCAAGCAGGTCCTGCCCAGCTGAGCTCTTGGGCAGAGACGGAGAAAGGGCCATTGTTACCTGCCGAGGGGATCAGGGACAAGGAAACATCAGCCAACCTCCTTGCAGGCACCACAGTGCAAAGGTTCTCCAGTATGTCAGGCGCTCGAGCATCATTTATGCTTCAACGTGTCATATTTAGAAGTCAGTTCTCAGCCAGTCAGTTATTTTTCTTTTAATGCTTCAAACGTTCATTTTGAACTCCACACTAACAATGAATGTGTTACATTTTAAGCCCATATTATCCTACTTTCTTTGCTAGTCACATCATTAGTACCCGATGCTCAGCCTTCTTTCCATGAATTCAATGTTGTATTTCCTCAAAGAGCAGAGGTCTTAATTCATTATACTCAGCAAGTGAAAGTGGGTCATTGTCACTACCCTGACATTGGGATGAAAAGGAAACATTAAAAGTCTAACATCATGTGTCCCAACCAAGCGTTCTTGCTTACTAAACAGAATCAATTTGGAATATAAATACATGCTACCCTCATGCCAATTAGATAAATAGGTATGTAGGTAAGTAGGTAGATAGGTAGGTAGGTAGGTAGACAGATAAATTAGGTTTACCTATTCTAGGAATAATTAAAGCCTTATTGGGAAAGTGTAAATTAGATAAAATGTCTTCAGACATCAGACTTAACTTACTTTTAGGAATGGAGGTCAGAATATAATTTTTAAAAACATCTCTTTGCAAAATGAATTGGAGGCATTATAGCATGTTGGTGTTTTGTATAAGTAAATACATATATTTAAAGGCATACTTCTTATTTTAAATGGTAGCCTTGTTTTAGGGAATGTAACACAGTCCCCTGCTTTGGTCTTTAAAAAGAAAGTCCTGTGGTTTATGTTAAAATGTTTCCATCTGGGAAAATATGACAATCTGAAATTGAGAAAAATTAAGCTACAAAAAATTGCTTATTACCAAATATACCAACTCCATAATTAATAAATAATTGTGAAATATATAAATTACCTCTGTGGGCTAATTTTAAATAAGAATCTTGAATCTATAAACTATTGTGGTTAAATAGTCTCAAAAAGACCAGTAAGACATAATTGCTTCTTTCTTTCATTTTTTTTAAAGACTGGGTCTTTCTAAAGCTAAATTTAAATAAGATCCACAATACATTATATCTAACTTCCTTGCACACTAAATTAATAACTATTATTATATTTTTCCAGGTTGAAATGATTAAATGTGATTCTTCTCATTCTAATTAATTTTAACAACAAAAATCTATATACTATAAGTTTATAATTTTACACACACTTTTTAAAATAGTAAAATTTTACTAGGCTTTACCGATTTCTCTCATCTCAAATATTCCAGACCTCATCACTTCATCATTTGCCCTTCCCTTCATTTTTTGGTACCGTCTTCCACCATAAGGTGTTAGTAATCATACTCCCCTTCACTGTTGATATGGCAGATTTTCTGTTCATGTTATAAAGCAGAGGTTTGGTATTATCTCCTTGAGGGCAGAGACAGTGTCATATTCATTTTTGTTTCCACAGTGTCTGACCCAACACATGGTTGGAGCTCAATAAATCCCTTCTGGATTAATACCTCCAGGCTCCTCCGTACTGAGCTGCATGTCTACACCTCAGACATACTCCTCAGCTAATCACCGCTGCTCTGCCCTCCTTTTAGCTTCCTGAGAGGAGGGTTAGAACAGGGGCAGACTTGCTACTATTCACTGGCTGTTCACTTGTCTCTGATTTCACAGTGAAAGCTTGCTGGGTGAGTTGCCCTGGGTAACAGTACTTTAACGTCCCTGTAGAGAAGGCCAAAACACTGCTGCAAGGATTGGAGTGGGCAGTGGGAAACTCACTCCATCTCAAACAGTATAAACCCAGCTTGAATTCTAGGTCAGCGTTGTGTGTTTTCAACTCTTACTTTTCCATTTTGTTACTTTCACCACCATCATCATCACCATCGTCACTAACTCCACCACCTCCACTACCATCATCACCACCATCACCACCACCATACTAGTAGCTACTAGGGAGTAATGTTATCTTATATATATTTATTTGATATAAAGGGTGTGACATCGTTTTCAAATTAATTGATGCATGTGTTCCTGTAATGAAATTGAGGATACCTCCATCTATTGATATGGTTTTATCATCACAAACCATAATTCATCCAAAGAAATCATTGACAAAGCTGTCTAATTAGTACTGTAAAGAACACCTCAATATCAAAGACTACAAAGTTTTTTCTGCAAGACATTTTTCAGAATTTAAATGGACTATATAAACATTTCCATCTAATAGTATATGTCATGTAGTGCAATGAAGGCATATTGCATATCTAATAGCTCTGAGCAAAACCAAAAGAAATGAGACTCCTCAGTATCTCACTTCCCCTATTTTTTTAGTCTCCCGGAGGTGATAGGTAAAAGCTGTCTGCACTGCATATATATTATACATATATTTGTGTGTCTATTTTGATTAATTTTTCTGTTATAAAACTCGAGTCTCAAATAAGCAGTAAGTTAGAGTCTTGACTAGATCAATCACTTTTAGCCTCATTTGGGATAAATAAAGGTGTTAAGAACAGTCAGGTTATTGTGGTATTTCAAGCCGGAAATGATGTGTTATTTCAAGCTAGAAATTATTAATCAGAGTCATGACAGTGGAGTCCAATTAGGATGATATTGATCCTGAGTCTCTATTATTGCAAGCTGGGTTTCACAGAGTGGTATGGAACCCAACTTGCAATAATAAATTACTAGATAGGGAAGTAGGAGCTCCTTCCATGAGTGAATTCACTCTACTTCCAGTCATATCAATGCTACTGCCCTAACCTACAAATGAAAAGCAATGGATATACTTAGTCAAGTGGATGTCTAGAGCTCTTTGCCCTTAGACTCTGGTAGCAGAGAAGAGTACCTGCCATTGAAACAGCGGGTAAATATTAATAACTATTGTCAACAATGGATATGTCTGTTGCCTACAGGTTCCCAAATGCCTTTCCACACACTCTATTTTAGTTCTTTAAACTTGCTCCTACCAGGACACAAGGGAGAAAAATTATGTCAGTGGGAAATTATAACAAAGACAAGTGTCACCTGGATTTTAAAAAGAAGAAATATTAATAGAAAACAAATGAACCAAAAGATGCCTTTAAAGTAAATGGGGTTGGGAGACTGGGTGGGAAAAAGGTGAAGGGAATAAGCATACACACACACGCGCGCGCACACACACACAGCAGCAGCAGCGTGGCACGGGCTGGAGGAAAAGAAGCATGGGTGGAGGTGAAGTAGGGCAAAGAGGGGTAAATGGAGATAGAAAGATCTTACTTTGGGTGATGGGCACACATTGCAGTATGCATTGCAGATGATGTTTTGTTGGGTTATACACTTGAAACCTGTATGGTTTTATTAACTAGTGTAACCCAAATAAACTCAATTTTTGAAAAGTAAGCCCTGGCCTGTGTGACTCAATGAAAGGCCATTGGTTGGATTCCCAGTCAGGGCACATGTCTGGGTTGTGGGTTCAGTCCCCAGATAAGGCACATACCAGAGGCAACCAATCGATGTTTCTCTCTCACATTGATGTTTCTTTCCCTGCTCTTCTCCCTTCCCTTCACTAAAAATAAATAAATAAAATCTTTATTTAAAAAGTAAAACGTAGCCCTGGCTGGTGGTAAAAGTGGATAAGGCGACAGCCTGCATACCCAAAGGTCGCTGGTTCAATTCCCAGCCAGGGCACATAACCAGGTTGTAAGCCAGGTCTCCAGCCAGGTCTGTACCTGGAGGCAGGTGAAAGGCAACCACACACTGATGTCTCTCTCCCTCTCTGCCTCTCTCCCTTCCCCTCTCTCTAAAAATAATAAATAAAATCTTGAAAAAAAAAGTAAAATGTAGATGCCATTAGACTAAGGATTACAAAAAAAATTAAGATTAAAAATAAAAAATAAATAATGATTGTAGGCATCAATACTACTTCTGATACCTTCTAAATTCTTCAGGGTCTTCACAACTTTGCAACTTATAGTTTTATTTATGTGTTCAGTCCCATGCATGGACCCATTGGGAAATAAAATAACAAAAAATATATGACCTGGCATTTCAGAAAACAACATACAAGCAGCTAACATGCTCAGAAGAAGTTTAATTAAGAGAAATGTCAACGGGAAGGAGACAGGGTGTTTGGGATTAGATCTCTAAAGATGAAAACAATTGCTGCAAGACGGAGCTGGGGAGAGGCTGCAAAACGGCACTGCTGGTAGCAGGATGGAGAGTCCAGCCTTCCTGGGGAGCACCTGGCTGTATGCCTAACTGTTTAAAATGTTCAAACTCTTGGCCCTGGCCAGGTAGCTCAGTTGGCTAGAGAGGCATCCTGATATGCTGAAGTTGCAGATTCAGTCCTGGGTCAGGGCATGTACAAGAGTCAACCAATGAATGTGTAAACAAGTAGAAAAATAAATCACAAATCTCTCTCTCTCTCTCTCTCTCTCTCTCTCTCTCTCCACCCCCCTCCCTCCCTCCTCCCTTTCTGTCTCTAAAATCAATTAATAAAAAAAGTTAAATATGCAAACTCTTTACCCAGCAATTCAGGTTTTAGGAATATGTATTGAGGAGCTATTAAAAGATATGGGAAGCATTTAAAAAATCACAATAAGAGCTAATATCAGCAAAAAAAAAAAAAAAAAAGAAAGAAAGAAAGAAAGAAAAATTAGAAACAACCTAAGTGTCCATCAGTATGCAATAAGATAAAAATGGTCCAGCAAATAGAACACTAATTAAGATGCGGCTAGATACTTGTAAATACCAAAATGTAGCCCTGACATATGTTGAAAGCAAAAAGCAAGTTAACCAGCATGTATGTTGTGGTTCTGTTTCTGTCAACTGACACACATGGGTTTATGATAGGCATAAAAATTGTACATAAGCATTTTCCCCCAAATCTGATTATTCCTGGGTGGAATTATTTTGACTTTAAGCTTTGTCCGTTTTTAATAGGCTAATGAGTTTAAAGTGACCATGTGTTAATCATGTGTTAATTATAATCAGAAAATATAACACTATTATTATCTTAGAAAACTTTAAAATATACATCAAAACATGCATTTTGGGAAGCTTAACATGTGATAAAATTCAACTGTCAAGCTAAAAAGGGAGTTTATTTTATGTGCTATGTATTCATATGGAGAAATTGCAAATGTCAAAAATAGACACATTCTGAAATTTGGTTTGAAATAGACAGAGCATAAAATTTCTAGTGTTGGCAGAATGATTCAGTGAAAATCACCTTCAGTGTTCAGGAAACTGTTTTTATACTAACCGAAGAATTAGTCAACAAATACATTACATGTGTTCAACACATTCAGTAATATTTCTGAAAGTCATTTTATCAATTCTGTAATTCTACTGGAAGAAATAATGCCAAATGTCACACAACATTTAAATAAGCAAGATTGTTACTTTTCCTAAATTATTGTCCAAAAGTCCTATTACACTTTACATTCCAGTCATAGTAGAGGCTCTGTCATTAGGCATGTTTTGCCAATGCTCTGGTTATGTTGTGACTGCATGAATTCAGGAAATACCTAAAGTAAGTGATTTTCTTCCCTCATGTCATTTGTTCTGCTTATAACCACTGAATACATGCCATAATGATAAACTGAATACCTCTTTTTCATTTGCCCTCCCAACGATCCATTGACGGGCCTAAAACAGATGCTTTTAAATGAGAACCGTGGCTCAGTTTTTATTAATGCTCATAATAAAAGGAGAACTTGAACATTCAAATTACCTGTGATATATAGTAAAACTAAAACACCCCAGCAACTAACAGAAGAGGCATCAGTTCAAACTCAAAAGGAGTCGTGTTTCCCAAGGTTAACAAATTTGTGCTGCTAAAATGTTTATAGTACTTTTTTCCTTTATGCCAAACTGTCTTCCCCACCAGACTCTCGATGTAGGCGTGCTTAGGACCAGCCCTGGGCATTCGGATCTTTATTTATACTCTATTTGTGACTTTCATCCAGTCCTGCAGCTTTAAGTACCATGCTGGAGGCTCTAAATTGATGTCTCTAGCCTGTGCTCTAGACTCTTACATCCAGCTGGCTCTTGACTTCTCCCCAGGCTGTCTCACTGGCTCTGCGAAGTTAACACATCCCAGACAGTGATGCCTATTTCCCTCCAGGCCTCCTCACCTCTGCCAGAACTCCTCTACACCTGCTCCCCCCCAACCCTACATCTGGTCCATCTGCCAGGCCTGACACTGTGTGGCGGGCTTGACCACTTCCATCTCTGCTAACCAGATTATTTCTCCCCTGGAAGTCGGAGGTAGGCTTCTCACTGGTCTGCTCACTTCCTACCTCATTTCAGCCTGTTTTCTGCTGAAAGCTTTCAGACCCCTGTCTTTAGAAGCTGCCCTTCTGGGGCAATGGAAACGTTTTTGGAACAAGGTAAAGGTGATGGTTGCACATCACTGGGAATGTACTAAATGCTACTGATGGGCACATGTTAAAATGGGTAATTTCATGTTAGGCAAATTTCATCATAATTTTTTTTTTTTAACTTTAAAAAGTTACCCTTGTAATTGGGAGAACCAGTTGGGAATTTATCTTGTACTCTCTTTTTTCACTGTGGATGCCCCAGGAAGGATGAAGCATTATAAAACATTTATGACATTGTGACTTAATGAAGTCCCACTTACAGATAAAATAGACATTTTTAGCATGCGTGCCCTGCTTATGCATATTATTCAGGGTTTCCAAAGGACACATAAGCACATTCAGCTAAGATTTGGGATAGAATTTAATGAAGGGCCTCTTTCCCAAGGTGTGGGCAGAGCTAAGGGGCTAAGCCTGCATGGTCAGGCAGCTGGTGACTATCATCAGTGGAAAGAGTGGAAGGAAATGGGATTTCCAGAGCCCAAGAGATCAGGAGCCAGGAGGAATGGGTGCTCCAGCCACTGGGTATCAGCCCAACAGGCCTAACCGACTGGGAGCATGGAAGCAGAAAGATCCCTCCATTGGCTGAATCCAACTGCAAGCAGGAGGACGTGGGTGCCTGGAAGATTCAGCACAGGGCACAGTTTTTCTTTTCAAGTGCAGTGAGAGTCCTCACTACAGATGACATTAGACATCATAGTGCAGTAAATGTGGAATTGGTGGGAAACTGAAAACCAAATACCTTGAGTTTATAATAGAGCATCCATTTTCCTATCTAGATACCTAGAAACAAAAGCACAGAGGTGTCTTGAGTCTAAAGCTAGAAGAGTATCTACAACCCACTCTCTTCTTGAAGTCCTAACTTCAACTACGTAGTCCTTGCTGAGCACTCAGCTAAGCATGGAGGGAGAGGGTGCTATGCCCTCTACACCACCCCAAACATTGTCCAGCCATACAGACCTCCCTTGCATTTTTCTATTAGTGTGTTCTGTCTGCCTGACTTGACTTTACAAAAGCTTTTGGCATCCTGGTCTCAGTAGCCCCACGAAGTCTCCTTGGGACCAGAGACCACTAATGTCCTTTTTACACAACTTTCCCCCCAACTGTGCAAAGGAACCGCACCAAAATTGCCCAAGGTTTTCAGAACTAAGGCTGGAAACAGTTCTGCTAGACATGAATGTTATGTCTACTGAATGGATGAACAGTCAAATAAATGAACACATAAAAGTGTTGAATGAAGTCATTAGGTTACGATGACATTGAAATACAAAGATCTCCAATTACGAGGCTTACTAGTCACTTCCATTTAGCCATAGCAGATAGTTTTTCTGTGTTCATCAGAAGGAAGTCACAGTAGAGAAGCTGACATTGATGAACTCACTTAAATTCACTAGGGCTAAGATCAAATAACTTCCACTGGTCTTCACTCTGGTTACTTTTAAAAATAAAATGATTGGCAGCAGGGCCCACCCCAGACCACTTATATCAGAGTTTATAGAACCAGAGCCTGTGCATAGATATTTCTCTTAACTTCCCCATGGCTGATAAAATAACTACCATTCTAGAGTAAGGTGATAATAATTATCCAGATGATAATTTTCCTTTTGATTGAGAAATGTATTTTTTTAGTTGACATTTTAGGGGGCATCTACTCTACAACAGGACCCATGGACATTAACACTGTCATCCACTACCTATTCATATCCCCAAGCTTTTGCTGTCTCTCGATGATGCCTCAATGCCTCAGTCCATTGCCTGGCTAATTCTTATCTCTCAAGGGCCGACCAAAGAGCCTCTTCTCCCATGTAACCTTCTGCAATCCCCTCCCTTGGTGATCCTTTTTTCCCTGAAGGTCGTGGCCCACCATCTCTGACACTTAATGATTTTCATCATATACAGCTCTATAGTGTGCATTTTTCATTATACATACATGCTTTATCTCCCTAAGTAGATGCTGCTTAACTTACAATATATATCACCCAGAGTGCCTCACAATACTTTGTTTTCATGGGCACTCACAAAATATCTGCCGAAAAATTAAAACTATTCAAATGGCAGAAGGAAAGGGAAGTTTCCCTCCCACCCCGATCTCTGATTTAGGTAGCAGATTAGCTTGGAGAATATGAGGGGGAAGAAAATATGTTTGGAAGATCTTACTTGCAATAACAAATGTTCAAATTTAGAGTTATGGAAATGAATTTCAGAAATAAAAATTTAAACGTGATCAACAGAGACTGTAGTTGAGTCTTCATGTTATCTCTTGTCATCATATTTTCCATGAAAAATAACCTGTGTTAGAGTGTCTGTATGATACAAGATATTTGGAATGGGAGAGAGAGCCTGCCTTTATACCCCAGCTGTGTCTCTTGTTCGTTACCTGTCCTTGGAAGACTTTTGTAACCTCTTAAATCTTTAGTTCCGAATCTGTAAAATGAAATCAATAGCAGTACCTCTCTCACAGGGTCGAGGTAAGAATTTAATAAAACAGTGCATGTGACATGGTAATGGCTCAATAAATGAGGGTTATGATTATCATTGCTATTACTGTGGTGGAGCACAGTATCAGACAATTTTGATTTAACTGAAAATAAGACCTAGTTTTAAAATTAGTGTGTTGAATAGAGGAAGAAATGTAGTTTACAGTTACCCAGCATCTCAGGCTGGGTTTTGTTCCGTGTTTTCCATGGCTATCTGGGTTTTTCTTTTTTAAATAGAGGTCAGCAGAATTAAAGGTTGGCAAGAAAAATTATTTGTGAAAGTTGTTTCCAAACTGAATGTTCGTTCTGTGAGCTTAAATGACTTCTTGAAATTTCTCAGTCTGCCTGACCTGAGGCTAAAAAGAAACTGGCAAGAGATGAAAAGCAAAGCATTCTCTTGGGTTCGTTTGTGCTGCTTCAAAGCACTGCCAGCCACATCACCTCTCTCCAATTTCAAGTAACAAATCCATGTGCCTGACACTTGTCTGATGGTGCATGTGTGTCCTAGTTAGACCCTTGCCCAACCTTCATCTTCACCTACAAGTATGACGCCATTGTGTGAGTGGCTCAGCTTCTCTGCCTCAGCGCTCTCATCTGTAGGATAAAATTGGTGGAAGGTTCATATGAGTTAATAATGCAAGGTAATTAGCAAAGATCCCGGTGCACAAGAGCTCGAAAGTTACATATGGTGGGCTTTTTTATTATTTTCACTTTTTTCCATTGTGATCTTATTTTGGATGTCTAGTGGAAATTTGAGATCCTTCACCCAGCGACATTCATTTATTTGTTCGTTCATTTGGTTATTCATCCATTCAGTAAGCACTTGTTTTAATCCTGGTGAGGTGAGAGCTGACGTAGAACCGTGGTCTCTGGTAAAGAGTAGCCACTTGTCTCACTCTGCCTCCCTGTCTTTGTTAAGGCTGCTTTCCTTTGAGAGCTATAGGAACCAAGGGTGCACTTTAAAATGGCCCCAGTATGAAAGATTGTCCCCAGCTGCATTCTTTCCAGGGATTCTTAACTAAGGATGCTTTCACAAATTCAGCATGAGTCCTGATGTTGACTCCCACAGGAGCAGAGAGGAGGATGCACCACCGGCAGCATAAGAAACGCCAAGGTGATAGCCTCTTCTATCTTCATGCAAGATAGCCCATTGGGCCTCCTGCCCCCAGACCCCTTAAGAGGGTTTTCAGGGGCAGCCTGGACCCGACAAGAAGTGTGTGGGCTGTGTGACTTCTGGGTGATAGTTACTAGAGCTGCAAACAGCTTAACACCCATCGTTGCTCATGCAAAGTCATGATTATGGTTAATGGATGCCCTGCAGATTCAGGCATTTGCCAGACTCTGTGTTTACCAAAGACAAAGTTAGCTATCTACTCATTTTTCAGTAACTCATATGGCTGGTCAACTGTCAGCTCTCTCAAAGATCACCAGGGAAAAAATACTGTAGATATAGCTGAGTTTATTTGGCTTACTGAAGTAGGGGAAAATGCTACCTTGAAAGAGTGAACTGTGTTAGAAGGGAAAATTGGGCAAGGTGTTTATAAGGCTGGGTGATTTTAAGGTGGGTATTACAATGTAGGAAAGAATTGGGATGGGGCAGAATTTATAACATACTAGCTTTGGACCCCTGGCGCAGTGAGATGGGCATCTTGAAATGCCTTTTGATGAGCCAACTGTTGCTTTTGGTAACCAAGCTGATTAATTCTTAGTCTAAACTTTAGAGGCAGGTGTTTCCTGGAGCAAGCAATTAGATTAATCTGTCCCAGGATTATTCAGTCAAGGGTGAGGAATTATTGTGGTTTCATCTCCCATGTGTTTTTGATTAAAGCATCAGATAATGGGGGATGTTTGTCTTTTGATCTCTCTCTTCCCCCTCATCCTTATGCCCACCATCATTTACTAAAGGGGTAAACTTAAGTTGCTTTATTTAATACACATAATTTTGGAGGCACAAAACTATAGAGAAATGCAACCAAAATAAAAGCAATCATTTTTATTAGCACACATAAGAATATGACAATTGTCAGGTAAAAGGACATAATCTTTAACTGCAGTCACTTTTAGGAAGAGTTTCCAGATATTATAAAGCTCAACCTGAGTGCTTTGGTGACATATTTTCAAGGTCATTGAAACCGGCTATACTCCCAAGCAAACCCAATTTTATATTCCTAACTGTTGATCTCTTAGGAATTGAGAAATACTGAATTCTATGGTTCATTTATAAAATGGTGTGATCAAACATGAACCCATGACTTTCACAGATGGTTACTATCAGACGCTGACATCTCAGTAGTTTCCGCAGCTGGAGTCCTGTACCTTAGACAGGCAAAAAACAAATTAACCTGGGGGAAAAAAACAGAAGTATATTCATTCGCATGTGCATTGCTCAGACACCAGGGAGCACCCAGTGATGAGTAACCCAAAGATGTGGCTGATTTGGGCTCCTATTCAATCTGAGGCAAGTTTCGGGAAGGTGACTAGGAGAAGCATAGTAAACAAAGGTTGTTAGTAAGGTTTGTTATGCGTATGCATCAGGAGAGAGGGGCACTCCACACGTGTAAGTGTCCTTTACAAAAAGGACAACTTGTGCCCTGTTGATGCTCATGACCTTTAGCTCAAAATTCTCTATAAACCAAAGAGGCATGTTTTAGCAGGGCAGATTCTGGTACCCTTCACAAGCAAATTGATTTTTTAAATTTTCTCATGATTTTTTTCCTCTTTATTGAACAGAGTGGGATGATACTGGTTAACAAAACTTTACAGGTTTCGGGAGCACAATTCCACAACACAACATCTGTATTGTGTGATGGCCACCTCAAGTCAAGTCCCCATCCATCACCATTACTCCTTCACCTCCCTGTACTCCCCTTTCCCCCACCCCCACAGCAGTCACCAGCCATGCTGTGGTCCCTGTTCATGAATGTTTTGATTTTTAATACAATTAACCTTTTTTAAAAAATTACCATGGGATGAGCTTCCTGCTCTTAGATAAGAGGGGCACTGCCCTGTCTTGATTGCAGACTAGCCTTGTTTCTCATAAGGGAAATCTGGCCTGTTGGCCTTCATTATAAACATTTAATAGAAGAATTCTAATGACACTAGAATTTGTAGACTCCAACTTGGAATGGGAAGAGGGTTCCAAGGCACGCCTGAGATTGATTCTTTCTTCATAAAAGTTAGTCATTGTCTTTTGTCTATGAAATGACCTGGTTTTAAATTAAATTCACTAAGGCCCTGAAAACAACAGTGAAGATTATTTTTAAAGGACGAATCAGAAATGTAAACAAATATAACCTCTTGCTTATACTAATCTCCACCAGTGTGGTCTAAACCTCCAATATATGCTGCCTCTGTGAAAATTGGAATAGCAGAGTGTAGCAGGATCAGTTTTGGCTTTGAAACAAGGTAGCATCTCAACATGGTGGGCTGTATTGCATAACAGAGTTGTGGAAGAACTTCAAGAATTAAAATGTCTTTGGGAGGGGGCAAGTATATTTAATTGGTGTAAACCAGTGAACTAGAACTTGCCTGATGTGTACTAACAAAGATCTGATTTGCTTTCTAATGTAAGCAACAGCTCACTCTTCATCCATTCTGGAGTTAACCAACTTCTGTCCATTATTTCAAAAATAAGATCCCCGGGTGGTAGCACAGTGGATAAGGTGCCGGCCTGCGAACCCAAAGGTCGCAGGTTCGATTCCCCAGCCAGGGCACATAACAAGGTTGCAAACCAGGTCTCCAGTCTGGTCTGTGGCTGGAGGCAGGTTAAAAGCAACCATACATTGAAAAAAATAAAAATAAAAAAAAATAAGCAACAATAATTCTGCCTAATTCCCAGACTTCATGTGTATGCAGTTATTTTGAAGGGAATCTGTGTTTGGACTGGAAGCTATAAGTGACAATAGCAGGGGGACAGTTTATGGTGATTGACTATGACAATCCAATTCTTCTCCAGCTCCTCCTAAATATTTATCAGCCTATAGCCTTGCATCTCATGACCACCTCAGTGAGATGCGAGACTCTCAATGGAGAAGGGTTCAGGCGGTCAGATTCTGTAAGCATCAGCCTTCGCTCAAGTCCCAGGGTCTAAGTTTCCTCTCCTGGGATAGTAAAGCGTTCAGAGATCATTTGGCCTGGGCAAAAATTTTTTTAATTTATTTTATAGTGGTCCTAATTTAGATTTACCTTAAATTGGGTGATAGGATCACTTATTGTCAAAAAATGAATTATTCTGGAGGGAAGATTTACAAAAGTAAGACAAAGCTTCAAATGACGCCTTCATTAAGTCTGTCACAATATTCATCATCTGGTCTGACTTTCTTGAAACAATAATATGTACAATTATTTTTTAGTTTCCTATGATGCAAGCCACTGAGTATTAAAATAAAATTCTTCTTTTTTAGCACTCATAATCATCTTCATGTGTGTTTTTAAGCCCTTCTCTACATGCACTGAGAGTGGCTATCACATCATTCCCTAAGATAACACTCTTCTCAAAGAAACATGCATATAGCACTTTTTAAAAATAACTTTTAATTTTGATGTAATTGACCTATAACATTGTGTAACTATAAGGAGTACAACATTTACATTTATATATTGACACATTTAAATATTGTGATTTGATTATCACCGTAGCATTAATTAACATGTCTATCACATCATGCCAATTATTTCTTTTTTGTAGAATGACGATCTAATCTCTTTGGTATTTTATAATGCATTATTGTAATCACTATGCTGAGCAGTAACTCTCCAGAACTAAATTATCTACTAGTTGCAACTTTTTACCCTTAAATAGCATCTCCCCAAGTCTCCCATCCCCTACCCCCAGACCCTGGTAACCACCACTCTCTCTCTTCTTAAGCATTTTCTTCTTTTTAGATTCCACATGTGAGTAATGTCATACAGTGCTTGTCTTTCTCTGTCTGACTTATCTCAGCATGATGCTCCCTATGATATTGCAAATGGCAATATCATAGACAATATCTTATGACTGGATAATACTCCATTGTATATATACACAAGGTTTATCTGAAGAAAGTCCAACCATTGTTAATATAATGAGAACAGTTTGCATGACATGGATGTAACCTGGCAGCTAAGGAGAGTAGACTGGAATGCGCATGTGTGGATAGTAATGGCTTCACTGTACTAGTCAGTGGGGATGGTAGATGCTGTTGAGTGAGCATGTGTACTGTGTGGCCATCACATTCAAAATGACTGAGCAAGTAGAGCAATGAATCTGCATCAGATTATGCAATTAGTTTGAACATTCCCCCACGGAAACTATTCAGATGATTCAGAAGGCTGCAGCTGTGGGTGACTGGTGATGGGCAGCTTCATCATACAGTGCACCCTCTCGTGTATCACATCCCATGCGGAGATTTTTAGTGAAACATCAAATCACCCAGGTGACTCAGCCCCTTTACAGCCCAGATTTGGTACCCTATGACTGCTGGTTTTTCCCAAAACTAAAATCACCTTTGAAAGGGAAGAGATTTCAGATTGTCAGTGAGATTCAGGAAAATATGATGGGGAAACTAATGGCAAATTAGGAGAACTGTGTGAGGTCCCAAGGTATCTACTTTGAAGGGGACTGAGGCGTCATTGTCTTATGTACAGAGTTTCTTGTATCTTCTTCAATAAATGTCTCTATTTTTCATAATACATGGCTGGTTACATACATATATATGTCCATATATATGGACAAATATATACACACATACTACATCTTTATTATCAATTCACTCATTGATGATACTTAGATTATTTCTATATTTGGCTATTGTGAATAAGGTCTCAATATACATGGGAATGCAAGTATCTTTTTGATATGTTGTTTTCATTCCCTTTGGATAAATGCCCAGAATTGGAATTGCTAGATCATGTAGTAGCTCTATGTTTAATTTTTTGAGAAAACTTCATACTGTTTTCCATAGTGGCTAAACCAATTTATATTCCCACCAATGGTGCACAAGGGTTCCCTTTTTTCCATATCCTCACCAACACTTGTCTCTGTCTTTTAGATAATGGCTATTTTAACAGGTGTGAGGTGATATCTTATGGTTTTGATTTGCTTTTCCCTGATGATTAGTGATGTAGAACATCTTTTCATGTACCTGTTGGCCATTGAGGTATCTTCTTTTAAAAAATGTCTGTTGAGTTCCTCTGCCCATTTTTAATCACATTGGTGTATTTTTTTTAGCTGAGTTATATCAGTTTCTTATACATTTTGAATGATAATCCCTTATCCCATGTATGGTATGCAAATATTTTCTCCCAATCCATAGGTTGCCTTTTCATTTTGTTGGTTGTTTCTTTAGCAGAGCAGAAGCATTTTAATTTTATGTAGTTCCACTTGGTGATTTTGTTTTGAACTATTTATTATTATATAAACATTTTGGTATTTAGCATCAAATCAAGATTAATACTTTCATTCCTAAAACCATTAAATCAGTGTAGTGTGTGAATCTTCTTGAAGTTATCACATAATACTGTCTACAAGGACTCTCAAAACAATCATCATTTACAATAGTACTTTGAGGGTCATGACTTCTCAGGGACAAGTTGGGAGTGCTTATGTGATATACTCAAACACAATAGGCACACACTTGTGCACAGAGGCACACATGAATATGCACACATTTATTCATGCATATGTATACACTCGTGAATACACTCGTATCTACATGTGTCACATTCGTGCCTACACACTCACACATGTACATGTATGCACACACTGCATTCACATGCACACACATGCACTTTGCATGAATTCAGGGTGTCATGGGACTCCAGATTTTGATCAGCTACCTTCTACCCACCTATGATGCAAGGCATGAATGGGTGAGGATGGATAACATGGTGATGGGCATCCCACTGGCTCCATCCCATTCCAGCCCCCAACCAGGGCTGACCTAGATTTTTTAAAAAATAAACTGTTTACTGCCATTCTTCTTCTCCCCCTTCCCCAAGTATACAACTTTCCATTGTCAGAATAAGATAAATGATAGATTTGTTTAAAATAAATCTTCATCTATTCATTAAGTTTTAATTAATTTTAAAAAATTTAAACATTAACTTTAAATGAATTCAGCCCAGCTTTTTTTGTTTTGAGTTTTCCCATGTTCAGGGATTAATGTTAGGTCTAAAGATTAACAGCAACTGAGGGGGTCATAGGAAGGTCTTGCATAGCCACAGGCAATGTTTGATTTTATCATGATGTAAGACTTGCAATTATTAAAATTCTTTTGTCAATCTGAGCCTTTTCTTTTCATGATAGTCTACATCTCTTTTAAGAAAATTTAAAAAAAGACTCACAGTCATCCTCTATTAAGACAAAGTAAAGGAGCCAGTGAATGTAATTAAGATTTTATTAAAGAAATTTTAATAAACCAATTACTGCTCATGAATATGGATAATGTCAAGGAAAAGAGCCATGCTGTGCCCAAAATAAAAATAAACTATATTTGAAATATATTTAGTATACATAATTAGTTATTTAAATATCTTCTCAACTAAACCTACTGTCAAATTATATTTGGAAACAATAATAACTTCATACTGATAAAGGAAAACTATTGAATATATATAATTTAAGGAAAGATACTATAAAACAATTTTATTAGAGATTGTAATCTGGAAGAAATTAGCATATTTTCATCAGGTAAATTAAAATTTTCTAGTGATCATCAACCAAAATGCTAAAACATTTTTCATGTTATTTTCTGATAAGAATAAGCAGAGTAGCTTGTTATGGATGCTGAATTCTACTTATTCCATAAAATGAATTTTTGTATTGCCTTGGCTAACTTGAATTATTAGGGAGTTACTATAAGAAAAATGCCCAAATGAAGCACTGTAGATATACCTTCTAATTCTAAACTGATTAATGGTTTTTAGTGATATGAATTATTCTCTAGTAGCTAAATGTAGAATTTCTGTAGAGTCAAAAGTAATAACCATCCCACTGAACAGACATTTTTAGATTCTCACTTGAATTTATTATTTGTAGCATTGCGTCTTGCATCCGCTAGTTTATTCTTTCGAATGGTTCTTTCATTTTGCTAGCGCTATAATACTTAAAGAATGTTTGATACTGGAAGCACATGATACTCTAAAAGGATCATGTTATCCATTTATTAATTCTTGTATTTAGCATCTATTTGGTGAGCACTTGGTGTATGTCAGACCATGTTGTATGTGCTGCATGTGTTCTGTATTCTGTGATCACTGGGACAAGGTCCTTGCCCTCATTTCATGGACCTTGTGAGAAGGACAGTGATCAAATGACAGAAAATCAAGTAATGAAAAAGCTGAGGAAATATGTGCTAGTGATGAGGTCTCTGTTGAAAATTAACATATGAGATCTGATAGCAAGTGTCTGGGAAGTCTGTTTAGACTGATCCAGAAAACCTTCTCTGAATTTGGCACATTTAAGGTGCCTCGTGAGCAGAAGTGATGATCAATATTGGAAAGTCCTGAAGAAGAATGTTCCAGATGGAGAGCAGTTAGTCCAAGAGACCTGAGTTACAAATGAGCTGTGTGTACAAGGAGAAAAATAAGGCCATGTTAGCTAGAGCATAATGACCGGAGTTATGGTAATAAAAGGACCATGGGGACATTCACTAATGTGTCCACTGTATCAAACAGAACCTGGAACACAGTAAGTCCTTAAAATGCATAGCATGAACAAATGGGTGACTGAAAGGATCTACCTAAAGATGAATTAGAGGTTGAGGGGAAGACCTTATCATGAAACTACAATTAGAGGTTTAATTTTATTTCAGGCGTAACAGAATATTTCAAGGGGATGTGTGATAGACTGAATAAGGGCCCCCCAAGGATGTTTTAAGTCTCAGATTCTGTGAATGTTATCTTACGTAGTAAAAAGGACTTTGTACATAGGATTAAGTGAAGGATCTTGAGATGGGGAGATTGTCCTGGATTACGCAGGCGGGCTCAGTGGAATCACAGGTGTCCTTGTAACAGGACAGAGTCAGAGAGGGAGATGTGATCATGGGTGCTGAGGTTAGAGGGATGCCAACTTCAAGCCAAAAGACCCAGACAGCCTTTAGAAGCTTAAAAAGACAGGGAAATTCTCCCTTAGTACCTTTAGAAGGAGCTCAACCCTGCTGATCCATTTTAGACTCAGACCTCCAGAACTCTAAGATAATAATTCTGTGTTGTTTTAATCCACTACTTGTGTGGTAACTTTTTATAGCAGCAATAGGAAACTAATACAACTAATGAAAGGTTTTTCCAAATTAAAGGAAATGCTTAGCCACTTAGAAGTTTCAAACATGAAAAAGGATGCATTTTTAAAAGTTAAATACCATTTGCAATCTAAATTTAAATTCATTTTAAATTTAGTTACAAAGTTGAGCTGGATTCCTCCTTCCTGTACCTTTTGGACTCTGAGAATAGACTTTGGTGAGAGGATAGAGGATTTGGAAGGAATGAGAGAACAAGTGGATCTAAGTTAGAATGGGAGGAGAAACTGGGGGGAAAGGTGTTGAAGGGGAAGGGGAAGTCCAGGAGACAAAGGGGACAGTGTGGGGAGAGAGGGAGAGAGAAAGGAAAAAAGAGAGAAGTGGGGGCAGGTGTAGAGGGAAGAGAAGGGACATTAACTGCTGTTGCTGCAGAAAAATTCACCCTGAATGTTAGCAGCTTAAAGCAACAAACATTCACATCATACACTCTGAGTTTCAGGAGCCCAGGAGCAGCAGATTTGGGGGATTCTAGCCCCAGGCCTCTCCTGAAGCTGCCATCACCTGAAGGCTAGACTGGGGGGCTTTCCTCGTGTGACTGTTGGCTGGAGGCCTTAGTGTTTCCCATATAGGCCTGCCCACAGTGCTGCTTTTGGGTTCTCACGCCATGACAACAAACATCATCTCAGACAAACCGTGTGAGACAGCTTGCAGGAAGCCACAATGTCTCTTATATGACCTAATCTCAGAAGTCACTCATAGGTACCTTCACCCTATTCTGTTGGTCAGAAGTGAGTTACTCATGGGGAGAAAGATTGGGTTCCACAATTTGAAAGGAATGTTTGGGCATCGTACCTTAAACCCTACAGAAGAAAGAGAAGTGCAAAGAGAAATTTGGGCAAAACACTTATTTCTTATTGGTTCGCTGAGAATGTCTAAATATGTTCATTTTTGTCCACTAATGCCTCTCCCTTTGGCCAGGACTAATGGTGTGCGTGTGTGTGTGTGTGTGTGTGTGTGTGCATGTAACAAGACAGAGGCTTTGTTCCCCGCTGTTACTACTATTGACTCTGCCAGACCTGTTGACCTTTTATCTCAAATGTCTCCAAAGGCTACTGATTCCATACACAAGCTTATCTCTGGCATCCACATAATGTAATCAAAATTCAGAGTTTTGAGAGCCCATGCTACTAGTTTGCTGAATTCCCCCCAAAGAAATTCTGCCACATTATATCCACTTTGGCAAGTCCTAGTCCAAACAAGGGGGGGGGGGGGGGTAAAACTGTTCATGATCAGAGATCCACTGTGGTTCTCATAAATTCAGGAAACACTGTGGGTTGCAGATATAAAAGGAAGACAGAAAGTTCAGAGATATGGGTCAGGCATTCTGAGAAGTTCATTGCAATGTGAAGCACAGATGGAGCCAGCCTGGAAAGGTGGGATGAATGTGCACTAGGAAACATCTGCCTGCGCACAATTCAGAATTAGGTTACACTAATTAATGAGAAAGGAAAGGAGAAAAAGGTCCAGTAAAGAGTTACCTTGGATCCAATCTTCTTCCCCAACGCTTCACTTACGAGATAATAAATTAGGCCTTTACTTCTTTTTTTTTTTTTTTTTTTTTTTTTTAATTTTCCTTCTTCTGACTGCTTTTCTGTTTGTTAGGAAACAGTAAAAATTGCTTTATTGTCATTAAATGCCTTTATTTGCATTCTTTTAAATTTGTTGCATGTAAAAATACAAGTCTCTCTTTTACTATTTCGCTTTTAGAGAAAGTGTGTTACAGCACAACGTAACTATATTTTAAAACATTTACTAACCTCAACTTTCATATATTGGTACGATATTTTCAAATCAGGATTTGGGAATGGAAAAACTCATTTTGTTTCTACATGTTTGCATTGTTTACTTAGAGCAGACAAAAACTCTTTAATGTGATATTTTACAAAGTTGTCCTCAAATTCTAGGTAGATATTAATTTCATTTCAATGTGCTTTTTTAAGTGAAAAAGTAATTATTTTACTGAAAAATATTTGTATGAGACTGAAAAGAAATGAAGATAGTTATTTTGATTACTTAGATTATCCAAAATTTTGTAAAACGTTTCTCAATGGGATGAATAAAGACACAGGTTCATATAGTACCTACATTGAATTAAATGTGTATAATAACATTTCTAGTATTTCAAATCAGTCCAAATCCAGCACACTTTTGAGCACCTTCTGTGTACCATTGGGCATTGTTGTATACTCGATTTAAGATACTGATGGCAATGCAGGCATGCAAGACAGAAGTGTAGAGAAAAGGCTAATGCTAAAGCAGGGGTGGGCGCAATCTTTCTATAATAGTAAATTATTTAGGCTTTGGCCATGCATTCTCTGTCACAGATACTCAACTTACTCCCTCAAAGGACAAAAGCACCCATAGACAATATGTAAAGGAACAGAAATGACTGTGTTCCAATAAAACTTTATTTATAAAAAGCAGGCAGGCAGGAATTGCCCTCCAGCCAGTCCCCTGCCCTAAAGGACTGATTTGTACATATGAGGCGCCACTTTGCTTCCTTGGCATTTACTCACATAAAATTCCCAGCACATGTTACATTGAAAGCATGTTAGAAGAGTTTGTCTCCAAAGTCAAACTTTTGTAGAATTGATCTAAAGCTGTTAGCTTTAGTTATTAACAATCTAGCATTATTGACTTCCCGTGAGTAGTATTAATGTGCTTTGATAGTTCACTATGTGTAATGCAAGAAATTTCAGAAATAAGTGTGGTCTGTTTTTTATGAATAGAAAAAAGTACAATCTCATGTTTAAAACTATTGAAAACTTATCAACCAATTAAGTTTGAAATCATGTTTTGTAAGGACAATTATGATATTTAATTCCCAGTATCTTCAAGGACAATGTCTATTTAAGTGAACCTTGAGGGAGAATACAGTCTTTCTTTCACAGTAAAATGTAGTATCACTTTCTGTTTTTTTAACTTTACGTATACTGTTTTGAACAACAAAAAAAATAATTATTTTCAAAGTATCTTTCAACTGGTATTATAACATATATGCAATCCTTATGACCTTTTCTAAAGTTAATCCCATTTTAAAGACTCTTTAAAATATTCAGAAGCCTGAAATACTTTATGTGTTGTAAAAATATTTGCTGTTACTCTGCTTGCATTATTACTGTTACACCCTGTCCTTGGAAGATGTGCCCTCCACTTCCTAGGCTCTCTTTGTTGGTATGTAAGAAAGAGCAATCTGTATGTAGGTCCTCCTGAGCAATGCTTTCAGAGAAAAGCTGACAAAACTGTCATAAGTGACAGGAAACTTACATTTCTTGTTGAGCCTGTTGTGATCAGATCTGACGCTGGGTTCTCATAAGGTGCCATACTATGGTGACTGGTTCTCTACAGAAGCTAAACGTATCATATAGACCACATGTACACATGGCGATCTTGGCTAAGACCAACATGCCCTCATAGTCCACTTCAGAAAACTGTCACTACTCTTTGTTTTGGGTTAGAATTTGGGTACTTGGTCCATTGTATTAGTAATGAAATGGAAGCCTAGTTGTTATCCTCAGTTCAATCAGATCTCTCCACCTTGGTTTGTCCCCAAGATGGAACAAAGATAATTATGCCATACTCTCTCTGCCCACCTGTCAGATATTCACAGCCCTCTTTTAATGGGCTCACATGGTGTTCTAAAATTAAAGGTGCTGTCAAGGACGCATGCACATACTCCCTCAGTCCCTCTGCCATGCTGTTAACCTGAGGAGGGAAAATGGTTTTGAGATGAGGAACAGCAACAGACATCCAAAAGCTCTGTTTGTGTCTCTCTTACAGGAGTCCTTTGGAACCTCTCATCTTGTGATGCTCTCAAAATGCCAATCATCCAGGACACCCTGGCGGTATTGACAAACACCGTGATTATCCCCCACTCGGGCTGGGAAAATTCACCTCTTCAGGATGACCGGAAAATTCAGCTGCATTCGTCACAGGTGCTGCGAAATGCCACTGGATGCCTAAGGTGAGTCCTGGCATGTTTGCCTCCTCCTGTTGTCATCCTCTTTCTCTGTTTCTGCGGCTTTAGTTGCTGTTTTACTGAAGATCAGAATGTCCTGGAAAGATGACTGTTGATAAGGCAATGGAGTGTGAGAAGTTAGAGAAAACATGTCTAATGAGGTGTAAGCTTCTCACACTATCCTGTATCTACTACACCAGTGTTCAACTTATTTAAAATGTTTTCTTAAATCTTGGGGAAAAAATAAAATAATATAAACATTTTCATTTCAACTAAAAATAATTTATTTTCTGTGGTGGAAAAAAATGGTTTGCAGTAATTTCCCATGTTATGATATATCACACATAGAAGGTAACCAAGGAGTTCTGCTGGTTGGGGGATAGTCTATGACGGATATATAGGGATCTAGTTAACTGTTGCCAGTAGCTGTTTTTATTTGTATTTTACTTTTCTCTGTGATTGCAAGAACCAATAATTCTTACAATAGCTCTTTAATAAGGCCTGTTGTATGAAATTGTTTAATAATAAAAGTAGCAAATGTAATTTTTTCCCAATGCAATTTTACAAAAATCATCTTAAGTTTTGCTCTTAGAAAGGAATATAATGATACTGTTCTTCCAAACTCCAGAAACTATGACCCCAAGGATGTTGTATTATGCATGAGAACTGGAAATCTCTGCAGGATAAACTTAATGAATGATGGGGCGGGGGTAAAAAGTGAATTAAAATACTGAGTCAAATAATCTATATTTCAAAAGTAAAACATACAGGATTGCTTTTGCTGGGCTGTCCCAAAGCTGCCATTTCTCCTACAGTTGATTGGTCTCTAGGTACAAAAACTTGTCTCTACTGAGAAGGAACAAAATCGCCTTGGTTACATTAATAATAATTACCTCATGAATATTTATAACGGTGCTCAGCCTCCAGTCTAGAGAGGATGTGTGTCTGTGAGAAATGTGCATGCCCAGAAGGAGATAAAGAGAGCCTGCCTCCATAAACATCAATTTGCATTTGCAGGCAAAAACAGGGAATCCTCTGACGATTTTGCTTTTTTTCCAAGGTCATGAAATCATGATCTTTTGACTTGGTTTCTCTGGATAGTCTCCACCCAAAACCAAATGTACAGTTCTAAAAAAAAAAAAACAAAAACCCTGTTGAACCATCTTTAATGTCTTAAAGTCTATTGTCTTCCAGAAACTTCCTATCCCACCATACACACCATAAGAAATAAAACTACCCCCTAACTAAAACTGTAGGTGCTTCTCTACCCCTTTATACCTGATTTTTCTATTTCAGTTATTTGCAACTATTACAAGTTAATTTTTCCCTTTAGAGCATCCCATTAGGAGTAAAGACTGCCATTACTCCTAATGAAGATCATGGAAGGAAGTGCCTAGAATCAATTGTAAACATACATGTAAATGTATAGTAAAGGTGTGGTTAGGTCAGTCACCTAAAATTCTCTCTGAATAACACAGTAACATAATTACACATTTATAACATTTGAGGTAAGGATGTAGGCCACCACCATGAGCATATATTCAACATCATTAGATGAAAAGTCAGATGAAGAGCTAGACCAATGTGAGTTTATGGGTCCCTTTGTAGGTCATCTGGCTGAGCTTAGGGGTCTGGGGTATGACCTAGAGCCAAGTTAGGTCAGAGCAGGATGGGTCTCCATTCCTCCCTATTCATGCACACAGAGGCTTGACCTGTCCTGTCTGCCACTGGCCAGGTGACTGCATCATTGGGAGCAAAAAAGTGAGGACATTGGATTTAGAAGAGAGTTTCTTGTAACCAAATTAACTTCCCTTAATCCTGATACAACCCAGTTAAGGGTTTTCCCATTTTTTCTGAGTTTATCAACAAAGCCCAACTCATCATTGTGTGGTGAATATTTCACTGCCCCATTCAGTTAATGCCTGCCCTTCTACAGAAAAAAATATATAACTTGTTCCCTCTTATTTGCATGTGTTTATGAATCATTCTGCATTGATAAGCAGAGTGGACAAAGAGGAGAAAACAGCCCTGGGAAGGGGTTAAAATTACAATAGTTTATCAAATAAAGCCTCAGTGGATAAAAGGTTTCAATAAATTTCTACTATTATTTGCCACCTACTTAGATTTTAATATGTGAGATATTTATATTCTTCATTTTTTCAACAAAGCCCACAACTTATTTACATGAAAGAAATTATTTTGCATGATGTCCTTGTCTTTCAGCAGCGTTATCTGGAAGCATTTGCTGAGTCCCTGCTGTGTGCCCGGAAGGGACCAGGGAGGCAGCAATAAACATGGCAGCCCTAGTGCTTCAGAAACTCATAATCTATTGCGAGAAAATGGCACTCATATGATTAACCCTAGTATTAACATCTTAGAATGAGATGATTAAAGCAGTTCAGAAGGAAAAACTGGAGAGAGTGGCTAACTTAGCCAGTGTGGTCAAAAACGTCTGCAAGAATCAGGAAAGTCTGGGCCCATGTCATGAATGTATGTTCATGATATAGTCTTTCCTATAAATCAGCCAGGCAACTGCTTAGCTAGCTGCCTGCTGAGCAGCCCAGCACCAAGGAACAGACAGGAGTGACACAAGGTAACTATGCTATTTACTCAACCTTTATGGCATGCAGGTTCACTCCAAGTAGAACTTCAACATGCATTAATACCCCGTTCACACTCTAGCAATCTAAGAGAATTGTCATAGACACACACAGCAATCAATGGGAAATAATGGACCTGCATCCCATAGTCTTGAACTCTGAACCTAATCTGCAGGCCCAGAAGACAGCACAGTGGACGAGAGAGTCGTCAGCATCTTGCAAGGCAGTATCTCCAGAGCCAGGCCGGCAGCAGGGCAGGTGAAGTCCTCAGTCCAGCAGGGCAGAGCCTCCAGTGGCCAATGACAAGGGAGATCAGCATGGCATGGGGCAGCTCCCTGGTGTGTGGGGCTCGGCTGTCTCAGCAGTGGTCTGGAGCCTGCCTCGGTTATACCTGGAAAGTGGTGGACCCCACCCTTCTGGGTACTTCCAATAAATGTCTTGGCACCCCTGATGGCAAGTGGGGAATTTCCTTGGAAGCCTATCTGTGGGTGGTCCCACCCTGCAGACATGATTGTTCTGATAACGTGTGCAGGTATCTTAGGTGTGTCTCTTGCCAGGTGTGTCTAGCCTGACTTAGGTAGTTTCCCTCTTGAACCAAAGTGTCATGACTGACTGGCAGCCACCTTGGTTGACATGACTGACACCATATTGCTTTATATACTTAATGCTACCTTGACTGGACCAATACCATTTTATTGGTCCTGCTCTCCACAGTCCAAACAGAGAAAGGACTTCATCAGGCAATGTAGTGGGAGAGCACTGTGGCCAGAAGGAGTGGCATGTATGCTCCGACACAGATGTGGGGAATTCCACAATCTGTAAGTGCTCTGTGACCCTAGGAGACTTCAGGAAACTTGTTCCATCCAGGTGATGAAGGGCCTTCAAAGCAGAGCTAAGGGAAACAGACCGAGTGTGTCAGGAATCCGGAGCTATATTGTATCTTGACAGAGAGAGCACAGTGGTCAACTCTGTGTGAGAATAATCGTGCAGGACAGATTAGGGACAGGTGGGGAGAAGTGACAGTAAGAGTGGAGCTGTGAATCTGCTGGTGATACCTTGCACACCTGATTTTTAAGATGCCTTCTGTGGACAACAGTGAATATCAATATCTTGTTCCATTCTATTAAATTTAACTGTCACTTATGTGTAGCTTTGTCAACTATTTTCATGGATCTGTACATTTAATATACCTAACCTACCAAACATCATAGCTAAGCCCAGCTCACCTTAAACATACTCAGAACAGTTACATCAGCCTACCACTTGGCAATTACCTTGAGTTTCATCTCAAGAGTAATTGCCTTTCTCTTCTTTCTCACCAGAAAGCAAGAGACACCAATGGCAATTTCATAGACATGATGAGACACAAAAACACAAAACACAATGTCCAAGAAATTTCTGACAACACCCTGTAGTGTAGCGTATCAGCTGTGTACCCCGGCGACCACGTAGCCGGAGCTGCAGCTCACTGCTGCCACCCAGCATCTCAGAGAGTATCTGTCTATACCATGGGTCACTAGCCTGAGAAAAGATTAAAATTCAAAATTTGAAGTACAGATTCTATTGAACGCATAGAGCTTTTGCACCAACATAAATCAAAAAAATTGTTAAGTCAAACCACCGTAAGTCAGGACCATGTGTACATTGTTTATTCTTGAATTTATTTTAAGTTCAACAGCTCATATCTAGCCAGTACTTATGCCCACATCCTGTCTCCTGATCTAGGCTATTTCCACTTACCCCGCAGAGGGGAAGAATGTTGCATCAGATGGGATGAACAGCCCTGAGTTAAGTACAGCACAACCAAACACCAGCGAATGAACAGTGCTCTCTTCATGTTCGCTTCCTTAATTTGCCTCTTGACATTTGCTGAGCACTTCCACTTGCTCAGCGTCCCTTTTGCCTTTGATTGCTGCTGTCATCTCGCTCCCTCTCCTCCTTGCTTGCTTTCCCTTATCCCCTCCGAAAGCCTCAAGTGTTGAATTGCAGGTGGCCCCACACACGTCCTTCTCTCCACCAAGCCTCAGTTTAGACAATCAGTCAGAGCCATGGGCACCTTTTTTGAAAAAAAAGGTAAGACTGTATTTGTAGGCACATCCTAGGAAATAAGGTTGACCTTACTTATCCAATGCTAATTCCTCCATTCTCTTATTGATGGCTTAAAATGAGTTGATATTTTTGGCTTGTTTTTCTAACTATAGTTTCAAGACTATGTAAAGAAAATAATATGTAAATATTATATAAAAATATATGTAATACATTTTTCTAATAATATGTAAAAGAAAATTAAGTTCTTTTTCTCAGATGGTATGTCCTAACCCACTATCCTTCATAAAGCCAAGAGCTTATTTCAGGTAAAAGTAAATTTATCAGATCATTATCAGAAATCATTATTCTTGTTTTTGGTTCCTGGAAGGAGTCCACCATTTTAAATATTATTTTAGGGTGGGAAGCTAAGGTTATGAATTTAAGCAATTACTATTTTAAAGTAGATCATCTTTTGAACTTTCAGGAAGAAAAGAAAATGTTATAAGTGCAAGTTTACCACTGTTAAATGTCCAAAAGCTGGTCAGAGTGAAATTTACATTATGATAGAAGAAAGGCCAGAGCCTGAGTGAGATGAAACCTGGAAGGTGAACATTGTACAATCTTTACACAGTGTGTTGTGGTCCTAATAGACTTTGTCCAGTTTCTTAAGCCTTTTGTTTGACAGTAGATGTTGTACCAGTATCCACAGGGGTGCCATCCCCTCCCTAAGCCTGGAGCATAGGGTACACTCATGGGGACATTCTAAAGACAAGAGCCTCTTGCCTTTGCCTTCTCTGAAAAGGCATGGCACAGTTTCATGGGAAGTTGCCATATGTTGACGTAACAAAAATTTAAACACATATGAAATAACAAATGAAAAGTGAATGCCCCTAGCCCTTTTCCTTTAAAAATTCATTTCAGGGTAGAGAATGGAATTTTTCAAAAGCAGATCTATCTATTGACTCCTGAAGTATCTATCTGTCATTGAAGAAACAAGATAGGAAAAAAAAAAAAACCTCTTAAATTTTGTGGCAGGAACATGTTGATAAACTAGATTGCAGGGTTCCAGGAAGCAGCACCTGATGAAGACAGTGGGCCTGAGAGCTGGGGGTGACCAGCAGGGGGAGGGACCCATCTGCACAGGGTTCCTTTCACTCGTGCCTCCCACCCCCACCCCGAACTGGCACTAATATTCACCATCTTCCTCCTTTCTTCCCCTTTTCTAAATGTGGTCTTTTGCTCCAATTCTGCCTGTTTAAAGCTTTAGATGGTAATACAAATCCATTTTAAAATATGCCCTAAAGTAAATGTGCTAAATGTTAGAAAGATGTAAGACATTGAATGCATGAAGTTGTAATTGTCTTTTCTTCCACATCACTTTGTGACTAAGGGGCCATCCATAGAAACTGCTTTCCTGTGGCCTAACCCAGGCAACTCAGGCCTGGAAATAAGTTTAGATTGGTACTTATGACTGTTTCATTGCTCAGTGTGTAATCAAATACTTTTCTTAACCTTTAGCCAGGATAGTCATCACCTTCAGCCAAAACCATGTAGGGACCAGCCACATTGATGGGTTCCTGCTGGATTAAGATGAACCCTAAAGATGAGGTCATACTAGATTAGGGTATCCCTAAATCCAATGAAAGACGTCCTTATAAGAAGAGGACACGCACACCAGGAACACATCGAGGAGAAGGCCACGTGAGGACAGAGGCAGAGAATGGAGTTATGCAGCCATAAACCAAGAACCTGCAAGGGTTGCTGAAAGCTAGTGTTACCAGAGAAACCCTGGTTCTTCTCGCCAATACAACAAAGAACTACAGAGTAGTGGGTCTTTGAACATGCATGCAAAGCTTATTAGTGAATGGGAGGACAGAGGAAAGGGTGGTCAAAGGCCAGGGTGGCAAAAGGGCCAAGAAAGTCAAGAGAGCTAAGAGCATGAAGAGAGCAAATGCTTTGTTCTGGGGACTTAATACAGTTGGTGGGTTGGGGGTGAAGAAGTTAACAGTTTGCTTGGTGGATGAAGGTGGTGCCAGCTTTTTCAGGGGGGACATGACATCCTAAACTTAGGCACGTGCAGGGGGTCTGTTACCCTGAATCCTTATCTTGCTCCAGATACCATTTGTTCATCTTGTCGTAAAACACTCAAGTAAAGGGAGGCAGTTAATTAAAGTTGGGGCAGTTAAGCAAAGTTATTTATGGCCTCTTCCTGGAAGCATTAGGGACTTTCTTTCAAAACAGATAGTGACCAGAGGTAGGCAATTAACCAAAGTTGTTTTATGGGCTTCTTCTTTGGGCGCTATGGGCCCTCTCCCACCTTTCTGTTGGCTGATTTGACTGTAACACTACAAAAAGTCAAAGAAGGGTGCTTCTCTGGAGCCTTCAGTGGAAGTGTGGCCCTGCTGACACCTTGATTTGGGACTTCGAACCTCCCAAACTATGAAAAATGCACTTCTGCTGTTGTCAGCACCCACCCCCACCCCCGCGTTGGTGTTCTTTGCTCTGGCAGCCCTAGGAACCCAATATAGCCCTTTTGTTACCGAGCGCAGTGGGTTTGCTCACGTGGCACCTTGGTGTAAGATCTAATAATGAGTGTTGAAGAAACCAGGCCTTTATTTACAATATTCCAACCTGGAGGGAGCTGTGAGTACTTCATCTCTGAGCCCTGTTCTCCCAGGAGACCCAGCACTTCCCTTGCTCCCCAAAAGGATATAAACCAAAAACATGTCCAGAAGTTCCCCGTTCTTTATGTGTTGGCTCTGTCCTCCAGGATCTGGGGTACGATGTCATCAGCCTCTGTATAACCGTTCAGGAAGGTATGCACCATGTTGCGCTGGATCATGGTGAAGTCTAGGTACTAAAAGAGTCCTCTCCACATGTCCCAAGTTCCAAAAGTCTGGAGCCTGGGTCTGCAAGATGGAGTCCTGGGTGGCTTCTGTGTTGAAGCCCTGGATGAAAGCAGCAGCAAGCCAGCTTGCTTACTAATTAGCCCAGGCTGCATGGGCCCCTTTCCTCAGTGCGGACTCCCTGGCTTGATCCCTATCTCCCTGCTCCTCAGCGTGAATGGCATTTTTCTCTGTCAAACCATGTATTCCCTCCTCTTTTTTTGCTCCACATATAACGGCCACCTTATTTTTAAATTCTGATGGCAGCCTGTGACAGCAGTGGGTAGGGTGATGATCATGGCCACCAGTGAAATCCTGTTAGTTCTTTGGTCATCATTCTTTGGTCAAAAGCCTTTCCCATCTCCTTGGCTCTGAGGTTTGTCCTTAGTGATTTGCATAACTAAGACCCTTGCTAGCAGCCATAGATATGCAAAGTACCTTTTCCAAGAAAAATGGCTTATTTCACATATTCCTGTCCCCATCCCCAAATGGCAGCCTATAGTCTGGGGATGGCCTTCTTCCACTCCCTAACACCTCTAGTAAGCCAGAAGGTACCTGCAATACAGGGAACCCACCGGAATACGTGGCACATGAAGGAAAAAAAACAGGTGTAAATACCTCAAAGTTGCCTATCCCCAAACTGTGCTGACTCACTCACTGGAAAGGACCCAGATTGAGAGCTGTTTTTCTCTTTGCACAAGACCATTCCCCTCCATCGCTCAGAAGCAAAGCAAAGCCCTGACTGGTGGCACACTGGATAAGGTGCCAGCCTGTGAACCCAAAGGTCGCTGGTTGGATTCCCAGCCAGGACACATAACCAGATTGCAAGCCAGGTCTCCAGCCAGGTCTGTAGCTGAGGCAGGTGAAAGGCAACCATACATTGATGTCTCTCTCCTCTGTGTCTCTCTCTTCCCCTCTCTCTAAAAATGATAATTTTTTTTTTTAAAAAAAGAAGCAAAGCAAAACATCACCTAGAACAGGATCAGGTTCTGCAACCCAGAGGTGGCTGCCCAGCTAGAGAAGATTCAAATCCAGCCTTTTCACTAGTGGCTGTAAAATGATCCACCCCTTTCCCTCCCGACTGAACTAGCTTCTGAAAGTTGCATGGACTTGGTTGATGCTACAGAGGGCTAGAAGTCATTGTAGGTTCTCATGTAGGGCACGTGACATGATATCAGTATTGTTTAAAGAAGCTGGCTTCAGCAGCTGGATATAGAGTGGATGCTTTCTCAATTTAATGTGACACATGACCATGCTTCCCAATTACGGTAACACAAATCAATATCGTAAAGATCCCTGTGGTGGCCGTTAGCATCACTTCAGAGTGAACTGTAGGTGAGACCCTCACTGAGTACCCTTCTTCCCTGTTTGATCTACCAGCTTAGTAGGATAACACTGCCCTGGATTACTGTGTACCTGGGTTGCATTTAGCCATGCATACATAGGGGTTTTATCTCCAGCTGAAGTCTGCGCAGGGCTGGCATTGTTAACTTCCACAGCTCATTTCCTGTTGCTGTCGAGTCATTTATTTATTTGTATTATTCTATTCCCACTTCAGCATCTTATCCTGAAGGACAACAATATACAACCCTAATTTTTTCCATCTATCTTTGTGCACACGAGAATGTTATTAAGCCTGTCAAAGGAGCTGCGCCGTGCCTTTGCTTATGAGTATAATTAAACTCACACCCTCAATTAGTCATTTTAACCCATATAATGGATGCGTGCTTGGTCCCAAGGAGCCACTAATTCTGGAGTGACCTTGAGAAAACACTGTCACAAAATAATACTAGTGATAATCACACTCTGGCTAGAAAGCCCCAAGGACACACATTTTATGTGACTTACTTGTGTGTTAACCACAGGTAAGAGGAATTATTATTATTTTTATGTTATGTTCATTTGGTTGCCAGTATTACTCATCTAAAAAGAACCTTTTTAAAAAAGATTTTATTTATTTACTTTTAGAGAGAGGGAGAGGGAGGGAGAAAGAGAGGAAGGGAAACATCAATGTGTGGTTGCCTCTTGCACGTCCCCAACTGAGAACCTGCCCTGCAACCCAGGCCTGTGCCCTGACTGGGAATCGAACCAGCAACACTTGGTTCACAGGCCAGCATTCAATCTACTGAGCCACACCAGCCAGGGTTGAAGAACCTTTTATAAAAGTATTTTGTAAGTCTCGTATAGAGAGAGCTCTGTATTTACCACAGTCTTGTGTGGCAGCTAAATTGAACACTCATATCCAAGTACTTCAAAACCTTGTGCATATGGATGCTGTGAACAGATGAAGCAGGCCCCTTACACCACTCACCCCCCATTTCCCCACACCTGGTCCTGAAGTAGAAAATGCTCCTCACCCAAGTGGTTCTGTACTTCTGATGAATGTGTTGCTTATGGATGCAAAGTGAATATTTTGTGGGGGTCATGATTCAGCAGTAAAGGTCATCTTCAAAGGAAGGGAACAGAGTTTGAGAGGACAGGAGGTGTACGGCGTCTTAGGACCCCATCAGAGAGGATACCCCCTCGCCTGCCATGGTACACTGCTCTAGCTCACTTCCTCCCACCCAATCAGAAGGAGGTGGAGATTTATACTGACTTCATTTGTGAGGGCTGTCGTAACAAAGCACACAAGTGGGGTGGCTTAGACAGCAGAAATGTGTTGTCTCATAGCTCCAGAGGTTAGATGTCTAAGATGGAGATGTCATCATGGCTGGTTCTCAAAGGCCTCACTCATTGGCTTGTAGACAGCCGCCTTCTTACTGTGTCCCCACATGGCCTTCCCTCTGTGCATCCCTGTCCTAGTCTCATCTGCTTATAAGGATACCAGTCACATCTGATTAAGACTCAAGGTAAAGGCCTCATTTAACTTAATTACCTCTTTAAAGACACTGTCTCCTAATACAGTCATATCTTGAGGTACAAGCATTTAGGACCTCAACATATTAATTTGGGGTGGCGGGGACACAATTTATACCATAACAATAGTATCATAGATGGCTTTCACTCTTTATTTTCACTTTGGGAAATAATTTTTAATAAATTAAAACATTCTTGCAAAGGTCATGTTGACCAATATGAATCATGTTTTGATTCATTATTTAGTAAAAACCTAAATTATACTTAATCCCTAATTTTAACTATTATTAATTTTTAGTCTCTATTTCTGAGTAAAAGTGATACTTTCCTTTTCTTACCTCCAAAAAAAGATAGTCACTTATTTTTCCTAAGTAATACCTCAATAGGAAATAAGGGTTTTTTTCAATATTTTCATGGCTGACCAACCTCCCTCTTACTGATACTGATAAAGGTAAAGCTTCCTTTACCTTTACTTGGTTTAGTGTTTTATCATGTAGCCCTGAAGCTTTCTATCTCTGCAGGATTTTTCATTTCTCTTATCTTTTCTATTAGGTGTAGCCTCAAAAATAAATAAATAAATAAAACTTATTTTTTAGTTCTTTCAGAAGACCTTGCTATCCCCTAAGAACTTTGCAAAGTTCCTTCTTCGCAGCATTTATGTTAAATGAAATTGTAATTGGGATTATTAATTCTCAAACATTATTTTGTTTCCTTAAGCAAAAAATGTGAGAGTATAATGATTCACCTAAAATGTAAATGATTAATATAAAATATCCCATTATTCTGTTCCTTGGTAAGTTTCCATCACTTATTTCTTTTTTTTTTTTAAGGTTTTATTTCATTATTTTTAGAGAGAGGGGAAGGGAGAGAGGCAGAGAGGGAGAGAGACATCAATGTATGGTTGCGTTTCACCTGCCTCCAGCCACAGACCTGACTGGAGACCTGGTTTGCAACCTGGTTGCAACTGGTTATGTGCCCTGGATGGGGAATCGAACCTGAGACCTTTGGGTTCTCAGGCCGGCGCCTTATCCATTGTGCTACCAGCCAGGGCCCATCACTTATTTCTTTAAAAATCTAGTTAATTATGAAAAAATTACAGGGTCTAACTAAAACTTCTTTTAAATTATTTATCCTATAATTTGGTAGCAAATATGGGCTTCTTTTAAAAGGACAAGCAAATATTAACTTATCTTTTCAATATGAAGTTATTTTTCCTATTAGAACATAAATACTCAAAAATTTCTATTAGGATGAACTTCCTTTGAAAAAAAGATTAAATGGAAAAGCTTAGTTAATTTCCAGTTGGTAGACAATGGTAATTAATATTAATCCTTCTAAAAACATTGGGTTGTAGGGTGTTAACCCTCTTATAAATAAAAAGAAAATTGTAAGAGATGGTTTATTCTTAAAATCCTTCATAACTTCTTGATATTAAAAATATAATTTTTCCTCATGCTGCCTCCCAAATTGTATTACATTGCACCAGAAACAGCAACCCTGGCAAAGAAGTGAAGAAACAAGTCTATTAACCATAAATTAAAGAAGAAAGAGCTTGCCAAGCAGTTTCACTTATTGCTTACATACTAAGCCTTTCCAATATTTTAACACATCGATATAATATTTTCATACCATTTCTCACTTCCCTTCCCAAAGAAGCACTTATTTTAAAATAAATAAAGCCAGCATTTACCAGCACTGGGACAAACCAACCAAGGAGATGAATACAACTCATAAAAGAACAAGCAGAGTATTTGTGGAAGCTAGTCCATGGTCATTAATGCTAGCTGAAGATCTCCAACTTGCAACTACAGTTGCTCTTGGAGAAAGAGGAATGTAGCCAGTGAGAGAGCCTCAAATAAAATTTTCCAGAGGCACCAATTCAGAGACCCGCCTCCTGCCCACCAGCTCCTGAATTCAGAGGGAGGAGCTGGATTCCAGATCTGCTCTGCATAGCCGGTCTCCATTCTGTTACCCACCTCATTCTCTTTCTCCATCTGTCTAGTTGTTTCTTAATTAACCAAGAATATTTGAAATAAGTTTCATTTATTTCTTAGCTGACCAAGAATATTTTAAATAAAAGAGTACAGGATGTTTGATTTGTCACTCTAGTGTCACAGACTGCTTTCCTGGGTTAATGACCTCCTCCTGTTATGCAGATGTGTCCTTGACTGTTTACTTAAGGGGGTTGGACAGACTGCTGTGGCTGAAGGCTGAGTGGGACATCTGGTTCCCTGGGTTTCTCACCATCCCCACTTGGGGTTGTGATAGGGAGGTGAGAAGTGTGGTCTCTGAACACGAAGAGACATGGCGCACGGGGGTCTGGGAAGAAGAGGTACAGGTGGGGTGAACAAAAAGGGAGAATCTGCACTTGGTATCCAGCTCTGCACCAAGAAGCTCCTAGTGGCCTCTCTCTGATGGGCTCTTCATCATCTCCTAAGATTGCTTATCTCATCAATCACTCCAGAAACCAGGAATTGGGGAAGCTACTGAAGGTAAAAACCATCATTCTTCCTTTTTGTGAGAAAGGTCTTGTTCTGAGCTGGCAGAAACTTCTGGAAGCACCAAGCAAAATGCTTTTCTTAAGCAGAGAAGAGCCGAAGAGAGGGCAGCTCTCCCCAGGTTTTATGCTTGGTCTACATTTTCTTGCCTCTTGAAAGGTTTAAGCAAAAGAAACAATAGTAATACTAGGTGCTAACCAGAGTGACAACCTTCAACACTGGATTTTTAGGACACTCCGCTTTTCTGCCTGTGTCAGAAATCCATTCGCAGTTTTTCAGTCTGGTAAGTACAAGGACAAACATGCCAGGACTTCAGATTAACCCCACGTCCTTTAATCGTCCCATAGAGGTACAAATACATCATTACTCCCCATTAGCAGGCAGTCAGCCAGCAAGGAGCTGCTGTGCCGTGGATGCACTAACTGGAGCTAATGAATCCTAAGAACTAACTGCATTTCTCTTAAGGTAACTTAGGACCAGAGAGTAGCTTTGTTAGCAACAGATTTTATGTGGGAACAGCAACACCCAAGAAGAGGCCAGCTGATGAATCACACTCCATAACTCCCTATAATGGTCCTGTCTGGTCTTTTGTCTCCAGACCATTGTTCTTGCCTGACCTTATTTTGGACCAACAATGTAATTGGTCATTGCAGGTTAATTTCTATGAACAAACAAGGGTCTGACTACCTGAAAGCATTGTCACCGTGATTGGTACTTCCTACTCTAAGAGTTCTCGATTATGTACAAGTTTGTAAGTGAAGTAGTTGGAGCCAGTGAAGCTTACCGCAAAAAAATAATTATTTCAAGTAAGAAAAAGCATTATGTCCTCTGGCTGCCAGGAAGCATGGCTGCCGCCTGTCTCATGAAGTGGCCTTCTGCTTTGGACAAAAATGGTTTCCAGCCCTTGGCTTGGTATCTTGATAGGACCTGAATGGCAGTAATTGTCCTTAGCATCTCTGGAAGCCGTGCTGATAAGTTTCTTTCTTGAACATAAAGGGATTTTACTTATTTCTCCTTGCAGGCAGCACTATCATCCTGACTAGCAAACATGATTAAATGTCATTTGTCCTTGACCGCTGTCACTCCTACACAGCTGAAATAGGTGAAGGGGCCAATGCTTCTTGAATAAGATAGAGCAGAGCGTCCTCAGCCAGGACTCGCAGCAATAGGCTCACAAAGGAACTTACACTAGGGTTTACTATGATTTTTCAGGGCCCATTCCTCTTTGAAGGGAGAAAATTGAGACAAATCATCGTACTATTTCCTCTCAAGCTCCCAGCCAGGATCCCCTGCATGTGATAGAGATCTTTGCAGGGGACCACGGACTGAGCGTTCCCCTAGAGCCCACAAAGGGCCACAACTCATAAAGGTAAAGCTACTGGAGGCAGGAACACTATTAGAGAAAAAGAGCCTCTTACTGCATACGCCTCAGGGCCCACAAGCTTCCTCCTCTTCCTTAAGAGACCTTTTATCCTCCAAGGGCTTTAACTCAAGTGTAGCATCAAGAAGTACAATGAACCAAGGAGATCAGATTAATTCTGGCCATGTGTCAATCTGACCAGGGGGACAGAAGAGTCCCTCTAACCAATGGGCACCTTCTATTTGGATTCTAGTATGCCCACCCACCTCCTCAGTATTTCCTTCTCTACCCATTTCTTTGTTTCATTTTAAAACAAGTTCAGATTAAATATGTATTACAGAAAATTAACCATTTAAAAGTGAACAATTTTGTGGCATTGAGCACATACACAACATAGTGCAAACACCTCTATCTAGTTCCAAAATATTTTCATCACCCAAATGCAAACCATTAAGCAGTTACTCACCATTATCCCTCCTGCAGGCCCTGGCCATCACCAGCCTGTTTTCTGCCTCTCTGGATTTACCTACTGTGGATATTTCATTTCATTTAAATGGAATCAGGCAAGATATGACCTTTGGTGACTGGTCTCTTCACTCAACATAATGTTTTCAAGGTTTATGTTGCAGCATGTATGAGTACTTCATTCCTTTCCATAGAGGAATACCATTCCATTGTATGAATCTACTACATTCTTTTTATCCATTCATCCATCAATGGACATTGGGCTGTACTTACCCTTTGGATGTTGTGACTAACTCTGCTATTATATTTGTATTTGTGTATTTGGTTGAGCACCCATTTCAATTCCTTTGGGTATATATACACTAAAGAGGACAATATCTGGATCATATGGTACCTCTGTGCTTAACTTTTTAAAGAACTGTCAACCTGTTTTCCACAGTCCTTCTCCACCCATTTTTAGAGAGAGGGGAAGGGAGGTAGAAAGAGAAGGAGAGAAACATTGATATGCAAGAGAAAAATCTGTTGGTTGCCTCTTGTATTTGCCCTGAGTGGGGACTGAATCCACAACCCAGGCATGTGCCCTGACCAGGAATCGAACAGGTGACCTTGCAGTTTGTGGGATGACACCCAACCAACAGAGCCACAACTGTCAGGGCAACTATTCTCTTTTCCTCACATTATTTGCCTGTTCTTTTGTCTTTTTATTCCAAAGAAGTTTTCTCTCTCACCTCCAGATTGTTGAGGCCATTTGTCTTTATATCACTCTGCCTAAGTGCTTAGAAGAAAGATTATGTGAATGTTACAGCTTTTATTTTAAAACTCTGAGGACTGATAATCAACTCATTGTGACTATGTGGACAAAGCTGGCCAGACCCATGCTGGGCCCCTCTGCCCCACCATCTTTGCAACACTGGTCTCCTTTCTGTTTCTCTGTACACTGAGATCATTTCTACCTCAAGACCTTCACACATCACTCCCAGCACCTAGAAGACTTTATTTTCTCCTCTTTATCTTTCCATCTCAGGTAAATGCTTACTATTTAGAGAGAACTTCCTTAACACCCTCCCCTCCCATATAAATTAGATTTTCCCTAATGCCCTTTCAAAGCATTCTGAGCTTTCAATCAGATGTTCTGACAATTTGGAATGATATCCTTGCCTGTGTGCTTGTATATGTAAGGTCAGTTGCTCCAGGAACTACATTCTCATCTCCATGAGGATCATCATGAATTTCCCAGACCTGGAACAACATCTGGCACCTGGTGGACCCCTGATAAATAGCTCTTCTTCCCAGTTGCAGAGATAAGCTTACTTGCATGATAACTAGTGTTTGTATGAGATAAATTTCTCGGCTGGAGTCACATACCTCCTGTTTTCTGGTATCTGGTGTGGGTGCTTGTGATAGTTCTGCTAGATAAAATAAACGTATCAGTCAGTTTTATCAAACAGCAGAATACTTTCTCTTGCTCAGGCTTCTCTGTCTGGGTAGTACATTCTGCCCTTGGGTTTGCTCATATTGCCCTTGATTCTTATAATACGGATACTGAATTCCTCATCCACCTCAAGTGAAGGAAGCTGTTGGTCTGGCATCTTGTCAACATAGGTAAATAGGCAAAATTAAAATCACTATAGTGCTTTATGGGCAAGCAACTCTTTAATACTGCTCATCATCACTTAATTCTTATGATAGTTTTATAAAAGATGGGTTATTCAGGTTTTTTTCCAATTTTAAATAAGAAGAAGCTCAAACTGGACAGATTGCGCAATTTGTCCTAGAGCTCATGGTATAACTAAGATTTGAACCTGTGCTTCAAGAATCCAAATAGAATGCTTTCCTATGAAGTTGGCCCATTAAAGAATTCAGCCTGCCTTCCCTGCTTGTTAATAATTAAAACAGCCATAACTACCTCATCATCTCCTACTTGGCCAAATGCTAACTCAACAGCTTAGAGAAAATGGGTAATGTCTCCTATTCCACACTAACGTATATCAGTTTCTAGGATGAGCCCAAAACCTCTGCTAGGTACTAGAGAAACAAAAGGGAATGAGACATGTTATTAATAGCCTAAAAGGTAGAAGGGAAACTGAGCCATGATGCTTAATGCAAGTGCTTAGAGCCGTAAAAAAGTTCATGCAGAATTGGTTAAAGGCCTCTGAGCAAACGAGTCAGGGAGTCAGCCAGAAAGACTCCCTGGAAGTTGGCTTAGAGGCTGCTCTAGGATGGGGGTTTTCCAGGGGAAGGGGCAAAAGAGATGCCTGGCCCACACCAAAAGACCCATGTGCAAGCTGGGGATGGGCAGGTGTGGTTGGCCAGGGCTGATCGAAGAGGGGAAAGGCTTACTGGGAGCTGATGAGTAAGAGTGTTAGGGAAGGAGGGTCATTTTGAAGAGGTTTCTTTATCTTTTTAGTCATGAGGAACATAGCAGCTTGGTAAGCAGGCAGACACGCAAGGTTCCTTGTGCTGTGGTGACACAGCCATGCCCGCAGGTCTTGGAGCAGACCAAGGGAACCCGTAAAACCCCTAATAGCACTGGCTCTGTTTGCTGAGCCAGACTGGGTCCTATGCGTCGCCCTAGGACTTGTCTGTGGGGACTGTGATGCTGTTATGGGATGTCCCTGTGAGTGCAAAATCCAAACAAAGAGGGACTGGCATTCAAGCCCAGGTCTGACTGGAAACCCACAAGTTGTGTGATCTTGGGTGATGGCAGTCACCTCTCCAGCCTCAGTTTCTCCACCTGTGAATAGGGATGGTAGCAGCAATGCAAGGTTAGGACAAGGCAGGGGACACTGAGTTGTGCAGAGTTGGATCCTGCCTTTATATGGAACATTGATATTTTGTTCATAATGGATTTTCCATTAATTTTGATTAAAATATTGCATTAAAACATTATTTAGCACAATAATTAAAGACGTTTAACACTGCTGAAAAACTATACACTGAGAATGGTTATGTTATGTATATTTTTACCACAGTTTAAAAATGTATGTTATGCATGATAATGAGCTTTATAATACCACCTTATATTTTGCACTAAATGACGAAGGTCTTGCTTATTGCACCTTCATTCTTGCCCAGGATCATGCACTTCAGGGGGCTGACACAGAGCCTGGCCCATAGGAAACTCCCTTTAAGTGACAGCCGCTGACTCTGGCCCAGGCCCTTCTGCTGAGGAAGCCTTCATACAATTGTAATGAGTCTTGAGTGCACTGGGAATGATCAAGGGAGGGTTAGGGGCTAAGTATCAGCTCCTCTTACGTACCTTGGACATAGGACCCCCCAGACATCTCTTTCCTTAGAAAACCTGTTTTACATCATGGGCTAGGTATCCCAGAGAAAAGTCAATTTGTCACCTTGATCATCTTAGCTTGGATAGAGGTTCTTTTCTCAGGGAAAGAGTGAGGAGGCAGTCTCCTGAGAGAAATGTAGCCTTTTCTGGTGTTCCCTAAGACCTCATCCTCTGCTTCCATTTTTTTAGCCCAAAAAGTTTAGCCCCAGGGTTAAAATCTTGAATATGTCAGTGACCTGCAGTAACTCACCCTGACTCACTCAACCCCTCCTCTCCCAGATACAAGGTGCCCTGAGAGGAAGCCACAGACAACACACCCCAGTGGGAGTACTGGGCCTCTGTCTGGCACCCTGGACTTGGATGAGAGGCAATGGGACTTCTGCCCACTTTCTGAATTTTTGTAAACCTTCACAAGCCTCCTCGGCCTTCTGTTGCGTCTCTGATGGCTCCTTGCAGGCTTACGTTAGCATACGAGGGCCATCTTTTGGAGTATAAAATACTCCCCTTTACAAATGAAGGTTGGTATTCATAAACATACTACATAAACCAGGTCCTGCCCAGGTGGAGGGGTGGCGGTCTTCCTGGTGTGTTCTCACCTTTCTGTCTTTCTTCCAGGCTCTCCAGGAATCTCGACAGCCTTCAACTGCACAGTCCCTTGCTTGAGATTCCTTAGACGTGCTTGAGATAAGGCTGTCAACCAGTCTGTCTCTGCACTTTCAGTGGAAAGAGAGACCGCAGGGGGCTATTCTGTTGCTAGCTTTCCATTTTATTTCCTTTCTGTGGCTCCAGTACATTAGCATTGGTGTCACTTAGTCCTTTTGTCTACTTCCTATTCCAGCAAGTTATCAGCTACTTGGCAAGCAAAGAAATCAATTACAAGCAGCAGAAACATATTTAGTCACAGACCAAAATTGGCCCTGGATGGAGGTGTGGAACCATGGAGGGCTGCCTACTGCCAGCCTGGGCTCCTGAGGATAGATGCAGCCGGCCAGGGCACCTGTCTGGTTCTCCGACCCCTAACTGGAGTTGGTCCTCACTTCCTCAGCTTGCATGGCTGCCCGTCTTTCCCACAACTTACCTCCTTGTGGGCCAGCTGCCCATCCCCGAGCCTCTCCCACAGCAGCTTGATGCTCTGCGCCTGAGTGCAGAATGGTGGCAGAGAGTAAGCAGGTGATGTACGGAAGTGGGGTGAGAATTATGAAAGGGAACCTTGAATGAGCATGAAGCAAATGGACTTAACCTGCTCGGTGGAACAGGGAAACCTTCCTGTGAAAAAGACACACAGATGAAAGATGAGTAGGAGACGGCCAATTGAAACAGAAGGGAGAGTGTCCCAGCCATGTGCTGTGGGAAGGACCTTGAGTTTGAGTAAATGGAAGGTCTTGGATGGAGGACTCTTGTTCTGATATACATTCTGGAAGAATTTCAGAGTTTTCCTGGGAGGTGAGGGGAATGAAGGCAGAAACAGAGAGACCTATGAAGAAATAGGAGTTGGTGGTGGTATAGACCTGGTAGTGGCCATGGGAAGATTTCTGGAGATACCCTGAAGCTGGAACACTGACTGGATGTCCTGACTATTGGATGTAGGTGTGTGGGAGAAATAGGAGTTAAGGAAAAAGGACAACTTATTTATAGGCCAAGTTAACCAACATGTTTTGTGTACAAGAAAATAGCCTTGAGGGAAACCCCCAAAGCAGGTTGCAGTTAGCACTGCTTTTATTTTTTTCCATTTCACTTCTCTGTGTCTCCCCCCACCCTCTCTCTCTCTCTCTTTCTCTGCCTTGATCTTTAGTTGTTTTTTTTTTAACTTCTTCCTTATTGACTGCTCTTGCTCACCTTCATTCTTTCTATTTTATGAGTTTAGGGTCTCCATATTAATGGAAATTCAGAATTAAAACCAAATGAGGAAAAGCTACCCAACACTAATTTAGAGGTAAGGGTCTCTACCCCACCCACTGTGATGCAGACCAGATGGAAAGCAGGGGTGAGGCTGTGGCTGGCTGCCTCATAGCCCACAGCCCAACATCTTACTGCACGCTGAGTGGCCAGTGCGGACAGCGGAGTCAGTCACCAACATGCCATCCTCGAGTGTAGCCACGTGGAGAAAAAGAAGGGATTTACTCTAAGATTTGTCATTGGAATGAACTGATACTACATATTTGACTTTTAGCACATGCTATAAAGGTATTCATGATTCAAATAGTATATGGTGTTTCTTGGAGAATTTTAGGGAAAGATTAGACTAAGTGAAGACACTGATCCCTAGATCTATTGGTCTTGTAACTGGTATATTTATGTAATATATAAGGATCCCCTCCCTGTTTCCTTTTTGTACAAAAATAGAATCATTCCACTGTCTTTTCTGTAATTAATTGCTTTATTTCCTAATTAACAGATCTCTGAAACCTTTTGCATATTAGCATATCCAAAAGGATTGCTCTTAAGAGTAATTGTGTTAAGATGAGCATTGGATAAACCTTCTGTTTCTAGGTTATAGTTTCTGGATTATTTTTATGGTGCATTGGTGCCTTGACATTTTTGCCGTGAAGTCATTTTCTGTAGTTTGTGCCAGAGGCTCAAGGACCATTATTATGTACCAAAAAAAGGCCCCTGCCCAGTGGGGGAGGCTGCAAGTCTTGGCTTTTGTTCTCAGTTATTCTTAGGATGGCCACTAGGCTGGTTCAGTGAACAGTTTTTAAGTAAAACCTTAACCCTTGCTCAACCTCAGGACAGTGATCCAAGTACCATATCAAGTAAGAATCCCTTTGATGACAGCACTTAACTTAGTGTGACAAGGAGAAATGATGGAATGAAGGCCTTCGTGGCCAGCTTGGAGCCTGTTTTTAATGAAGCTCTATCGCTCCTCAAAGGATCTCTCTGCTCTGTGACCTTTCTATGCCACAACGTCATTCTTGGATTTTTGAAGCAGTAAAAGGAAATTATGTACTCAGTGGTGCCGCTATCTCATGGACATGTTGAGTGCCAGCCATCTGGTAGCAGTAAACTAAGAAAAGTCACTCATAGGTTATCTGGAGTTGGTGAGAAACTCATTTAGGTTACCATTCGTGCAACAAGAGGCATCTAAAAATTCTAATGACAGCATCTTATCATGCAGAGCATCTAAAATGCCTCCTTTTGAAGATGCACAAAGCCTACACAAGAATTTTGAATTACTTTAGCCGAAATGTTAAAATGAAGTTTTATGAAAACTATCATGGTAGATAGACTTTTTTTCCTTATGTGAATGAACTCGTTTTCCACTACTGCTATGACAAATTACCACGGACCTGGTGGGGCCAAACAACTCAAAATTTGTGTCTCAGAAAGGTGTGCTTGAGAAGTCCAGGGTGCTGGGCTGGTTTCTTGGCTTGAAGTCTCATATGTCCAAAGCAGAGGTGTTTGCCAGTGGGGTCTTATTAGGGATCTGTCTTCTGGCTCTGTCGTTGGCCAGATTCCGCACTTGTAAACTGAGGACTTCATTGCCTTTGCTCGCTGTTGGCTGGCAGCTGCTCTTGACTCTGTAGGCTACCACACGCCCTGGTTCCTGGACACCTTTTTCAAAGGCAGCAATGTTAGGCCCTCTTCTGCTTCAGCCACATCCCTTAGACTGACTCTTCTGCCTTCCTCTTCTACTTTTAGGGGTTCATGTGATGACATTGGGCCCAGCAGGATAATCCAGGATCACCTCCCTGTTTTAAGGCCCACTGATCCATAACCTCAATTCCATCTGCAAAGGCCCTTCATAGCCATGTCTGGTTTAGTGTTTCACTGAACCACCAGGGGGCAGAAATCCTGTGAGGACATCTTTCAAATTCTCCTTACCACATGAAGAGGAGAAAGTCCAGTCATGACAATGGAGGCAGACAGTTACTCCACATAACTGCTACAGCAACCTTGATTTTAAAAGGCAAAGACTCAGCCCTGGCTCGTGACACAATGGATAAGGTGCCGGCCTGCGAACCCAAAGGTCGCTGGTTCGATTCCCCAGTCAGGGCACATAACCGGATTGCAAGCCAGGTCTCCAGCCAGGTCTGTAGCTGGAGGCAAATGAAAGGCAACCACACATTGGTGTCTCTCTCCATCTGTCCCTTCCCCTCTCTCTAAAAATAATAAATAAAAATCTCTCAAAAAATAAAATTTAAAAAAAAAAAAAAAAGGCGAAGACTCTTAGAGAGCTGCTTTGATAGTGATTTTTCCAACATTAGGCCAAAATTGCAATGAAGACAAGCACATGAACTTGAAGGGCCATACTGGCACTTCTCTAACAGAAGTTAACTCCTGCTTTCTTTTAATGTCAGAAATTTCTTCAGAGAAAATTGTAAAATTATATTTTAATAATTAAGATTCAATGTATTTTTCTCCCTTTCAGAAAAAAAAATCCAAGTTTTCTTAGTTTTACTGAGTTTTCTGTATATGTTTTAGTTATACAAAGTATATTTGTATTCTTATTGTTTCTTGTCCTTCTTCCCACTGCTCACCACCCTTGCCCTAGATATTTAAATACTAAAACAACAAGAAAGGAGGGTTGCCTACAGATGCCCAAGCAGGTTTAGTGAACCTTTGGCCAAGCAAAGATTGGCTTTGCTTATCTGTTTCACCTAACCACAACTACATGATAATTCTGGCCAAATTAACTGAAGTCTAGGCTTCCTTTGGCCCAAGTAAAAGGCTACCTAGTGAGCCAACAAAACTTTAAATTTATGAGATAACAATTAGGAGAGATGGGTAATCTAAAACATCAAAGAAAATGTGCTCTCTATTTATTTTTTTTAATTTAATTTTATTGTTGTATTACATCCATCCCCTTTTTCCTCCTCTCTGTCTCCTTCACCACCCACCCACTCCCCCCGAACCATGTCCATGGTTCTTCCATACCAGTTCCTTGACTAAACGGCTCCCTTTCTTTGCCTCCTTCTCCCCACTCCTCTTTCCCACCTTCCTCCGCCCCTCTCCCCTCTGCCCGCTGAAGGTCTATTCATTGTATTCATGTATCTGGTTCTGTTTTGCTTATTTGTTTGTTTTGTTCATTGTTGTCCTGTAATGGGTGAGATCATATAGTATTTGTCCTTCATTGACTGGCTTATTTCACTAAGCGTAATACTTTCTAGTTCCATCCATGTTGTTGCAAAGGTTAGGCATTCCTTCTTTCTTTTTGCTGTGTAGTATTCCTTTGTGTAAATGTACCAAAGTTTTTTGATCCAATCATCCACTGATGGGCATTTAGGCTGCTCCCAGCACTTGGCTATTGTAAATATCGCTGCTATGAACATAGGGCTACATAGGTTCTTATGAATTGGTGTTTCAGGATTCTTTGGTTATAGTCCTAGTAGTGGAATTGCTGGATCAAAAGGCAGTTCCATTTTTAGTTTTTTAAGGAAACATACTGTTTTCCATAGCGGCTGCACCAGCCTACATTCCCACCAACAGTGCATGTGGGTTCCCTTTGTTCCATATCCTCGCCAACACTTGTTGTTTGTTGATTTGTTGATGATTTCTATTCTGACAGGTATGAGGTGGTATCTGTTTGTGGTTTTAATTTGCACCTCTCTGATGGCTAGTGATGTTGAGCATTCTTTCATATGCGTTTGGGCCCTTTGTATGTCTTTCTCAGAAAGTTGTCTGTTCAGGTCCTTTGCCCATTTTTTAATTGGGCTATCTGTCTCCCTGGTGTTGAGTTGCATTAGTTCTTTATATATTTTGGATATCAAACCCTTGTCTTAGGTATCATTGGCAAATATGTTTTCCCATGCAGTTGGTTCCCTTTGAATTTTGCTGGTGTTTTCCTTAGCTGAACAGAAACTTTTCAGTTTGATATAGTCCCATTTGTTTATTTGTCCTTTTATTTCCTTTGTCCTTGGAGAAGTATCAGTAAACATATTTCTGCATAGGATATCTAAAATTTTACTGCCTATATTTTTCTCCAGGATCTTTATGGTGGCACTGCTTACATTTAAGTTTTTTATCCATCTTGAGTTTATTTTGGTGTATGGTGTAAGTTGGTGGTCTAGTTTTATTTTTTTGCATGTCGCTGTCCAGTCCTCCCAACATCACTTGTTGAAGACACTGTTTTTACTCCATTTTATGTTCCTTACCCCCTTGTCAAATATTAATTGACCATAGAGTCCTCAGTTAATTTCTGGGCTCTCTGTTCTGTTCCATTGACCTATATGTCTATTCTTATGCCAGTACCAGACTGTTTTGAGTACAGTAGCCATGTACTATAGTTTGATGTACGGTACTGTGATTCCTCCTACCTTGTTCTTCTTTCTCAAGATTGCTGTGGCTATTCGTGGATGTTTTTGGCTCCATATAATTTTTTGAAGTTTTTTTTTTTCTATCTGTGAAGAAAAATTCTATCTGTCATTGGTATTTTAATTGAGATTGCATTGAATCTATAGATGGCTTTGGGTAGTATGGACATTTTAATGATGTTAATTCTTCCCGTCCATGAACATGGTATATGCTTCCATTTATTTGTATCTTCCTTAATTTCTTTCTTTAATATTCTATAGTTTTCTGAGTACAGGCCTTTTACCTCCTTGGTTAAGTTTATTCCTAAGTACTTTATTTTTCTTGTTGCCATGGTAAATGGGATTTGTTTTCTAGCTTCTATCTCTGATGTTTCATTAATAGTATACAAAAATACTTTTGATTTCTGAATATTGACTATATCCAGCTGTTTTGCTTATTAGGTTGAGTAAGTTATTGGCGGAGTCTATTGGGTTTTGTATTACACTATCATGTCATCTGCAAATAATGACAATTTTACTTCTTCCTTACAACTTGGATACCTTGATTCCTTTTTCTTTCTGATAGCTAAGGCTAGAACTTCCAAAACGATGTTAAACGGAAGTGGAGAAAGTGGACAGCCTTGTCTTGTTCCTGATCTTAGGAAGAAAGATATTATTTTTTGCCTGTTGAGTATGATGTTGGCCTCAGGTTTCTCATATATGTCCTTTATTACATTGAGGTATGCTCCCTCTATTCCCATTTTGCTGAGAGTTTTTATCATACATGGTTGCTGTACTTTATCAAATGCTTTTTCAGCATCTATTGATATGATCATATGGTTTTTGTCTTTCATTTTGTTGATGTGGTGTTTTACATTTATTGATTTGTGAATGTTGTACCATCCTTGCATCCCTGGGATGAAAGCCACTTGATCATGGTGTATGATCTTCTTAATGTGTTGCTGGATCTGGTTGGCCAATACTTTGTTGAGAATCTTAGCATCTATATTCATCAGAGATATTGACCTATAGTTTTCCTTGTTAGTTGTGTCTTGACTTGGTTTTGGGATTAGAATAATATTGGCCTCATAGAAAGAGTTTGGGAGTCTTCCTTCTTCTTGGATTTTTTGGAATAGGTTGAGAAGGATAGGCTTGTCAATTTTGTTTATTTTTTCAAAGAACCAGCTCCTTATTGCTTCTTTGAATTGTAGTTTTAACCTCTAAGTTATTTAATTCTGCTCTGATCTTGGTTATTTCCGTCCTTCTACTTGTTCTTGGCTTTGTTTGTTGTTGCTCCTCTAGTTCTTGCAGCTTTATGGTTAGATTATTTGTATAAGCTTCTTCTAACCTTTTTAGGTAGGCCTGTATTGCTATGAAGTTCCCTCTGAAGACTGCCTTTGCTGTGTCCCATAGGTTTTAGGCTGTTATGTATTCATTATCATTTGTTTCCAGATACTTTTTGATTTCATCTTTGATCTCATTGTTTACCCATTCCTTACTTAAAAGCATGTTGTGCAGTCTCCATGAGTTAGAGTGTTTTTGGTTTTTTCCCTTGAGGTTGGTTTCTAGTTTCAATCCATTGTGATCTGAGGAGATGCTTGGTATGATTTCTATTTTCCAGTATTAGTGGAGGCTTTTCTTGTGACCTACCATGTGGTCTTTCTATGAGAATGTTCCATGTGCATTTGAAAAGAATGTGTATTTTGCTTCTTTGGGTTGAAAGGTTCTGTATGTATCTGTAAGGTCCATTTCCTCTAGAGTGTTGTTCAATGCCACAGTATCCTTGCCGTTTTTTGTTTTTGTTTTGTTTTTCTTTTTAATTTGGAAGATCTGTCCACTATTGATAATGGGGTATTAAAATCCCCTACTATTAGTGTGTTGCTATCTATGTCCTTCTTGAAGTCCTCCAAGATTTTCCTTATATATTTGGGAGCTCCTATGTTGGATGCTTATTTTTTTACCAGAGTTATATCTTCGTGATGGATTGTTCCCTTAAGTGTTATGAAACATCCTTTTTTTGTCTTTTTTTATGGCCTTCATCATAAAATCTATTTTGTCTGAAATAAGTATTGCCACTCCAGCCTTTTTTTCACATCCATTTGCTTGATATATATTTTTCCATCTCTTCGCTTTCAATCTGTGTCAATCTTTTGTTCTGAGGTGGGTCTCTTGAAGACAGCATATATGTGGGTCATGTTTTCTTAGCCATTCAGCTACCCTATGTCTTTGATTGGCACATTTAATCCATTTACATTTAAGGTTATTATTGATTGGTACTTTTTTCCACTTTGTACCTGTGTTCCTCTCTGTCTCTCTCTGTTTCTTCATTTTTTTAAAGCAGACCCTTTAACATTTCTTGCAATGGTGGTTTGGTAGATATGTATTCTTTTAGTCTTCTTTTGTCTGTGAAACTCCTTATTTCTCCTTCCATTTTGAACGAGAGCCTTGCTGGGTAGAGTATTCTTGGTTACAGGCCTTTGTTTCTCATCACTTGGAATATTTTTTGCCATTTTCTTCTGTCTTGTGTTATTTCTGTTGAATAATCATCTAATAACCTTATCAGAGCCTCCTTATATATTATTTGCTATTTATCTCATGATTCTTTTAGGATTCTCTCTTTGTCTTTGAAATTTGTCATTGTAATTATAATGTGTCTTGGAGTGGGTCTGTTTGGATTCATCCTCATTGGTACCCTCTGGGCTTCCTGAACTTGAGTAATATTTTTGCTCATCGTGTTAGGGAAATTTTCCATCATTACTTTTTTTAACAGATTTTCCATTCCTTGTTTCTATTCTCCTTCTGGTATCCCTATGATATGGATATTATTGTGTTTCATGTTGTTCTGCAGTTCTCTTAAAACCTCTTCAAAAACAAAACAAACAAAAAAACCTCTTCATTCTTGTTCAGCCTTTTTTCATTCTCTTGCACTGTCTTGGAATATTTTTCTATGGTGTCCTCCAGCTCGCTGATCCAATCCTCTGCTTCCTGTAGCCTGCTGTTAATTCCTTCTACTATATTCTTCAATTCAGAAATTGTATTCTTCATTTCCTCCTGGCTCTTATTAATGGTTTTTCCATGTCCTTTTTAATGCTGGTGTAGTTCTCAGTAAGTTCCTTGTATTTTCCCCGGAGTTCTTCGTAGTTCCCCTAGAGTTGTTTGTAGTTCTCTTTGAGCTGGCTGAGCTCATTTAGCTTCTCTATCATCATTATTTTGAATTCCATATCTGCTAGTTTACTTGCCTCTGTTTCATTTAATGATCTTTGTGGGGATTTCTCCTTTCCTTTTGGTGATGGACTGTTTCTTTTTCTCCTCATTTTTAGGTTTCATTGTAATCCAATCAGGCTGTGATCAGCTGCCGGGCTAAGGAACTGCTAGGCTGGAAGGATTTATTTAGTTGTAATCCTATCAGTCTGTGATCCACCACTAGGCTCAGATGCAGCTTGGGGTGACAGACCAATTCAGTTGTAAATCAATAAATCAGCTACCAAATTCAGGCCCTGCTGGGCTAGACAAAGAGGTTCAATTATAATATAATGGATCAGCCACCAGTTCAGGTGCTGCATGGTAGGACAGATTCAGATGTAAATCAATGAATCTGTGATCAGCCACCAGGCTCAGGTACCAATGGGCTGGGCAGCAAGATCCAATTATAGTCCAATGAATTTGTGTTTGGCTACCAGGATCAGGAGCCGCTGGGCTAGACAGCAAGGTTCAGTTGTCATCTAATAAATCTGTGATTAGCCACCAGGCTCAGATGGTGCTGAGCTTGACTGAAAGATTCTATTGTAATCCAATGAATCTGTGATCAGCTGCCAGGCTAAGGGGCAATTGGGCTAGACTGCAAGATTCAGTTGTAATCCAATGAGTTTGTGATCAGCCGCCAGGCCCAGGAGCCACTGGAGGGAACAAACCAACTCAGTTGTGAACCAATGAATGCACGATCAGCCACCAGTCTCCCTTGACACTGTGCAGGGCTAACTGACTGACCCAGCTGTAAGTTAGGGAGTTTGTAATCAGCTGCCACACCCAGGTGCTGCTGGGCGAGTATGACTGATTCAGTTGCCAATCAATGAATTCACAGTTGTCAGCCCCCAGCCTCACACACTGCTGTGCGGGGCTGACTGACTGACCCAGCTGTAAGTCAGAGAGTTTGTGATCAGCCACCAGGCCCAGGCACTGCTGGGCAAGAGATACCTCTTCAGGTGCCACCTGTTGTATCTATGCTCAGGCATGGCAGGGCCCAAGAGGTTTATTTAGATATAAATCAGAGAATTGTGATCAGGCACCAGGCTCAGGTGCCACTAGGTGGGGCAGATTGCTCCCAGTGGGTGGGGCTATGAAGACCCTCATAGGGAAGCTGTTGGGCACAGCGCAGTCCGCCCGAGGTGTGGGCAATGAGCCAGCACCGAGACCCCCACAGCTGCTTCCCCACTTCTGTCCTCCAAGCCACTGCCGCAAACTCTCCCCACGCGTCTCCAGTCCTCTGCCCTCCCTCCGCTGGAGCCCAGGGTAGGCGGGGGCCAATGTATTGTCGCTGTAGTCTGTCTCCAGTGCTCTCTCAGGCCAGCAAACTCTACAGCTTTCCACCCTTCTCAGCTAGACGCTGCTCTGCTCTCCATGTTGCTGTAGCTGGGACACCCAGCTAGGGGACCAGATCCCACCCTTCTCAGGTGGACCCCCCCGCCAGCCCTCTCGCATTTCCACAATTCTTACCAGTCACGTTGTGATGAAGCCCCTCTTCTGTTCTGTCCGTGGTTATAGGATTTCTTTCCAGCTGGTGTTCTGTTGGTCATTCCAGCTGACTTTTTCTCCAAATAAGTAATTCCAGATGCGACCTGGGAGGAGACTGGTGTAGCTCCACTTACTCCTCTGCCATCTTGCCAGAACTCCTGCTCTTTATTTTTAATAACTTCCTTCCCACTTGGAAGTGGCTGTTTTAATCAAGGGACTATTTTTATTAGCATTTTTGACACAAACTTTGACATTGTCCAAGGAAGAAATGTAAGAAGACCCCCACCCCTTAAAAAAAAAAAAAAAAAAAGGGAAGAAAACCAAAAATTAAAAAGGCAGAGAGATTTCATCAGGTGGCTGGCCTGGAGCCACAGAGTAACAGGGGTTTTCTCTTCCTTCTTCCCTACCTGGTAGCTATCTGCTCAAATCACTTAAGTTTTCCATGCTGGGAAAGGTTCATGAGTAGTCCATGTAGGAAAATGTTGATGGCACCAGTAAATACCCAGAATAAAACCATCTAGGGAGGCCTGAGGAATTGCAAAGAGTATGACGGGGTAAAAGAAGAGAGGAGATGGGACACGAGAGCTAATGCAGTTCTTTCTTCTGAAGATTCTCTCTGATGTTCTTACTGGTGTCCAGTAAAGTATGAGTGAGTGACCGAGGCAACCATGACAATGAGAAATGCACCTGGAGGAAACTTATCACCTAGATCAGTGAACTTTTAATAGTCACACCGATTCCCAGCTTTAGTAAGTCTTTGAAGTATGATTTGTTAAAAATTCCTGTAAGTAAATGGAAGGATTATATGACCGCAAGTGGGGAATTAGGTGATGAATTGAAATCAGAGTTGGAAAGGTTGTTTTAATAATAGCTATTTAATAATCCATAACATAAGGCCATTTGCAATTCTTCAAGCCCACTATCTGACATTTAAAAGCCAACTAGCCAATTACCTATAATCCCTTGATTAGTCAGCTTTGTTCACCTACTTCTTAGAAAACAGAAGATTCAAAATACAAGGAATTGGATGACCTCTGTATTACTCATTTTTGTTTAGCCACCATGCTTATTTTCCTGGAACCTGTCTGTTTGGTGAAGCAAATACTGCATTTCTATGTCACAGTATCCCCTAGCCTATTAGCTTACTACATTATATTTTATATGTACATTAACTTGTGTCTGGTTGATAAGAAATAATTTGATTTCACCAAGAAGGAAGAGAACACTGCTTTTTATTCATGTTTTAACTTAAATTATCCTTTGACCCATGACAACCTTTTTGCTGCTGTCACATTTGTAATGGGGCCATGGCTGGAAATTGGATTTTTTCTAAGGAAACACTTGCTACAGTAGTGGTTGGAAGACTTGCGGGAGCCCACTTGCTGAGCAGAGGTGCCAGGTTGGATGTGGTGGCTTCCCATGTGAGATGCACCCCAATTCTGAGTCAGCACAATAGATAGAGTGAAATATCTTAGACGTTAGTGGAGCACAGGGTAGGTGGATAGCAGCCAGGGAACTGGGCCACAGGCACCACTCCAAGCCCGAGATCTAGTCTGGTAACTCAAGGCACTGTGAGTACAGCTCACTCCCCAAGTACAGGTTAGGCAATAGCAACTGTGGACAGTCACGGAGGCCAAAGAGCCATCTGGCACAATTAAGTCACAGTTAACAGTGTGAGCCACACAGCATTCACCCTGTTTTCCTTGTGATTTCCTTCTAATTTAGCCCAATGGGAAATTTTCAGCAGACATTTCATGGAGCAGTTAATTTGGTGGCGTCCATCAATTTTAATTGGAATCGTGTAGCTAAAACCCTCGGTAGTACTTGACAGCGATAGGGTGTCTTTTAACGCAGGTATTTCTGGTTCTGCTCTGCAACAGCGTGTCCTGGTGCAGAGCTAACTCCAGAAGGCACAGCTCAAGGCTGTCCTAAACAGAGCCAGTGCTGACAGTTCAGTTGAAGAGGAGCTTACCAGTTGCTCTCTGCTGGTTTACGTTTACGAGTGCGGGCAGGGTGTCGATGTGGATTGATCAGAGGGGATCGAAGGAAAGTGGCTCAGCAGGTGTTCACAGCTGGCCCTACTAGTGGCTGCTCTTGAGGCCACTGAAGCGTTCTGTCCCTGCAGATCAGGAAAGTGATTGCCAAGCCATCAGTGTCCTGATTTATAAAGAAATTACCGGCCCTGGCTGGTGGCTCAGTGGATTGGGCACTGGCCTGCGAACCCAAGGGTCACTGGTTCAATTCCCAGGTTGCAAGCCAGGTCTTCAGCCAGGTCCCCAGCTGGAGGCAGGTGAAAGGCAAACCATACATTGATATCTCTCTCCTTCCCTGCCTCTTTCCCTTCCCCTCTCTCTAAAAATAATGAACAGAATCCTAGAAAAAGAAAAAGAAAGAAATTACCTTCCTTAGGAGAAGACAGTAAGGTGCGCAGCAAGAATGTAAACAGGCCCTGGCTGGTAGCACAGTGGATAAGGTGCTGGCCTACGAACCCAAAGGTCGCAGGTTCCATTCCCCAGCCAGGGCACATAACCAGGTTGCAAACCAGGTCTCCAGTCAGGTCTGTGGCTGGAGGCAGGTGAAACACAACCATACATTGATGTCTCTCTCCCTCTCTGCCTCTCTCCCTTCCCTTCTTTCTAAAAATAATGAAATAAAATCTTAAAAAAAAAAAAAAAAAAGAATGTAAACAGCAAGACTGCGCTAGTCTTGAAAGGAAAAGAAGGGGACATTTATTCCTCTGGAAATTGTCCTGATCTGACTGTAATGAAGGACCAGTTTTAAAAACACCAATGTAGAGAGAGAGGTCAAGAGCTTTTCAAGTGAATTCAGCTCTCCATTACTTGTACCCAAGGTTTCCGGGGTTGTGGCTAACCTGAATATTGGTCATAGCACTGCGTCTTTATGGGTGGTGTTTCAGATGGTGCGCCAGAAGTTCACCTAAAGGAAAGAGGCTGTCACACAGGATTTGCTTCCTCAGAGGTAGGAAGCTGCCTCCTTTCTGTCCCTTATATCCAGTGTCCTCACTTCCCAGATTATAGAAAAGCAACTGCTGCACTTTCTGTTCACTGGAAGCTGTGAATACTGAAGTTTTCAGGGGCCTCTTCTGCCTGAAAGGGGACTGACTGACTGACAGACGTGCAGCACCTCAACCAGGCGGTAGAGCAGCTAGACCAAGCTGATGGCCACAAACTTGGAGGCACTCATGTGGCATAATCAGATTAGCAATGGGACAAAATAAAGCAGTGGACTTCTGCCCCCAAAGATGCATCATCATAGGACATCAGCGGTCCTGAGGCACAGGGGATGCCCCAGTGGCACTGAGCAGTGGCCTGGCAGGCATTGTTGAGGGCAGGTGATTCATGAGCCACCACCTCCTCCGCACACCCATAGGATGAATTTTAATTTTCTTACCTATACGCCAATTTGGTCATAATTGAGTTAACACGATTATTCGATCGTGTAGAAATATCTTCTTGGAACTTTCATGAGCCCTCTTTAGATAAGTGGTTTTCAAGGTAGGAAGCATTTAGGGATGCTGTTGAGAAAAATTCCACTTACCCTTGAGTAAAACAGATTAGTGACTTAGAACAAAACAAATGCGTTGCCTTCCAGTTTCTGTCCATCTCGAATCAGGCACCAATTTAAAATGCAGGTGTCAGCAGCGTTGTGTTCCTGTAATGGCGCTGGGAGAACCTGCTTCCAAGCTCACTCAGGTCGTGACCAGAATCCAGTCTCTGTTTCCTTGCCGATGGTCATATGAGAGCCTACAGCCTCTCTCTCATCTCTGCACGCCGCCCCTTTCTGTCAGAACTGGCATTTGGAAGATCAGACCTCAAGCTGGGGATCTCTGACCTCTCCTCCTGTGGCATCCCACTGACTGGAGCCAGAGAATGTTCTCTGCATTGGACTCTCTCTCATGAGATTAAATGGGGTCCACAGAGATCGTGCAGGAAAATCTTTGTGTTTCAGAGCCCGTAGCCTAAATTCCGTTTGCAAAGTCCCTTTCCCATGGTAACCCAGTCATGATTTCAGGAATTAGGGTGTTGACATCTTTGGGACCACCATTTGGCCTACCACAGTCTCCCCTCAAGGTCCCCAAATTCATATCCATCTCACATATTTTATATCATCCCATAGCCTCCAAAGGTCTCACCTCAGTACAGCATCAGCTCAAAGTCCTAAATCTCTTTAGCTCAGAAGTCCAAAATCAGAATAGTCAAAATCAGGTGTCAATAAGTTCTCTGTGAAGTACAACTTGCGGTGGGGTGGGTACCTTCTCTCCTGCTGTGGGACTAAAGAAACAAGTTCTGTGTTCCCAGCATGCAGTAGGGGGAAAGGCAGAGCATAACAGTTATAAACAATCCCATGTGCAAGAAGGGGAGAAATGGGAAATAAAATGGAGTTGCTGGTCCAAGCAGCTTGGAACTCCAGCTCTGCAAACCCCATTGGCTCTCAAGGCCAGGGTCTTCTCCCCTGTCATCCTTGGTTCTGCCCTCTGGGTAAGATGTCAGGAAAAGATGACAACGGACATGCCTCTTGAATGGCTTGAATTCCCCAGGTAGGTGGGAAATCCTTACTTCGGTGCCCTCTGGGCTATTTCCCAAATGTCAGAGATGCTCACCTGCCCAGAACCACAGGTGATGCACCACCTGGTGCTCAGAACAGCCATGGTGGGGTGGGGGGGTCTGCAGGGAGATGACAAGGAGGCCTTAACACAGATAATGCTGGTGGTAAAAGAGCAGCAACAAAACCTACTCTGGGGAGCCATGAGCCCACCATGGTTTTAGTTAACACGAGGGCTGCCTTTGCATGCCAGGCTTAGTCAAAATAGAGAAACATGTACCAGAATTGGCACTGGCCATTAAATGCAGCCTCTCCTGCCAGGTGCTGTCTTCCATTAATGCCAAGAATGACTCAGAGGCCCCACCTCTGCATGGGTGTGTTGGTTGGTATTTATACAGGCTGTTCACCTGGAACCTGTAGGTGTGGTTGAAGTCTTGTCCTTCGAATCTGAAGGTAACTTCCACTGAATTCCCATAAAAATATTTCTTGCTAAGAAACCACTTATTGCACTCAGTGTTCTTATGTCTGAAGTCACAACCCAGGAGTTGCTGTAGCAAATAGTAAGGAAAATAATTGATGTTCAAATTTACAGAATTACATCTTAAGCAAAAAATTTTACTTAAACAGGTGAATCGTAAAACTTCATTTCATTCTGCTCATTTTCTAGTCACATGTAGGCAATCATTTCCAAGCGACAGTAGTACCCAAACTCTTCAGATTGCATGTTTTGTGCTAATTATATCAGGTTTAGGCACATGAAATATATGTCTGCTTTCCTTGTTGGACTATGAGCACCTAAGGTCTAGGGCCATGTATTTTTATATTATTCCATGACTTGGCATTGATTGTGGAACACAGTAGGTATCCAGTCAGGATTGGTTGGTTTGTTTGTTGGAACTGTTTCTATCCCCCATTCTTCCTAGAATAATTCCTCAGGGTCCTCTTGGAATAACCTATAAATATACATTAGCTTTGGATTAAAAAATAATAATAACCAAGCTTCAAAAACAAGGTGGTCAGCGCTGCTGGAAAACCTTTCAGTCTTTCCTGTGTGCGCCCCTCTTCCCCTTCGTGCTCCAAGTCACACATGTTGCAAGTGGCGTGGCAGTTCCCCGCCTGGTGGCTCACTCGCTCCCTCCCTCTCAGATGCGAGTCTCCAGACACAAAGCAGCTGGGAAAGATAACAGTTATTGCCGAGACTCCGCGACAGGCCCTGTGCATCTGGCTGCATTAACACACAGTCTGGTGATGTGCAGCCATCCCCGTCATTACGGATGAAGAGATGTGGACAAGACATGTGCCTTCACACCCCGGCAGCACCGGCTGTGAGCACTGTGCCAGGTACACAAGAGTCTACTGCCATTGAAGCTGTTGAAAGACCAGCAGGAAACATGCTGCTCTGTCTGCAGAGAAGGCACATATCAACAAAAGGAGTTGTGTGGTTCCTACAATGGCAGAAAAAAGGGACAGCAGCCTTGATAGGGCTCATGCCACCTCCTGGACTCTGCAACCACTAACTGTGGAGTGAGGGGATCTAGCTGGATGGCTGTCGCTGCATTGGCCCAGCTGGCTGGGCACAACACCCCTTCCTCCCCATCATGCACGCTTGGCTGAGGAGGAGATCTGACCATGGAGAGGAAAAGGATCTGGGTTTTTTGGATGATGATTAGGGAATTGACGGACAAGTTCTCCAAGGCATTTCATGGGAGAGCACAAGGCATAGCTCCTGTTTCTCAAGAGACAAATAAGTACATGTGAGCCCCAAAACCCCAATCTAGGAGAGCAATGTTCTACTCAGACCAAGGGCACTACTGATTTTGGGGGGGAAGATTCTTACACATTTCTGAGTCCTGACCTCTGTTCCTTTATTGGAGGGGGAAAAGAAACATAAAAATGCACAAAACTTAGAGCGAAATATCAGTGGCCCCTCCAGAGTTTCAAAACCAGCTTTAGATGAGAGTCTAGGTCAGGAGTCAGCAAGCTACGGCCCATAGGACAATCCCCTCAGTGACCTGTTTTTGTATGGCTGCAGAGAACAGTGGGTTGCTGCACCCCAGTGATTATAAAACAGTCAGTTTTATAATCTTAAAGGTCATTGAAAGAAGGAGGGGGAAGAGTGACAGAAACTGTACATGGCCCCAAATACATAAAATATTTAACTCTCTGGCCTTTTACAGAAAAAGTTCCTGACCATGGGCAGAAAGGCCTCTTTAAAATTTGTTTTTAACTGAAACAAAAGTAAGCATACTTCACGGTAGAAGGGCTTGCTCGTGATTGGCATAACTTCCCATTTCCATACTTACCCAGATCAGATCTCATTTTATTGGTCTGAGTCGGTAATCACGTGGTCAAGAAAAGAAGACGGTCCACCATATGCATCCTACTTAGATTCCCCTTGGCAAATTTAGTGTTGCTTCCAGATTTTCACAGGTTGCCTGTTGGGAGCCTCTGCTGGATGTGGGAACGCAGTGGCCCCCTCTCTGTGGAAAGAGATCTGAGCTCACAGTGGACAGTTCCGTGGTCATTCGGTACACATTTCACTCTCTTGCTGTGGCTGCGACCGTGGATCTCAAACCCCGGCATGTCCGGCAGCTCCTGCAGAACTACTAGAACACAGAGAAGCCTAGGCTCAGCACAGTAAGGGAAGGGCCAGAGCCTTTGTATTTTATCAGGTTCCAAGCACCATTGGATGCAGCCGAGGTTTGAGAACCACTGGGCAGAGCATGTGTTCAGTGTTAGGGGGGCACGCACCCCAGATTAGGCCCTTCAGGAGCCCAGCTGCCCGGAGCAAGAGCAGGTATCTCAGCCTGCACACTGCTGGCCTTCCTTGCTGGGGGTGGGCAGGGACTGTCACAGGCACTGTAGCATACCTAGCAGCAGCCCTGGCCGCCTCAACCCACTAGATGTCCTTCACACACCCCTCCCTCTGCAGTTATGGCAACCAAAATATCCCCAGATGCCCAGACTTTGGCAAATGTCCCCTGGGAGCAAAATTGCTTCGGATAAGAACACTGGTTTGGAGACAGGCGTGAGAATAATCATGTACCATTTTATTCAGTAATCACTCATTGAGCTTCTACTAAGGGCTACACATTGGGGAGCAAGAGACAGACAGAAAAATGGGATGACACTCCCCCTGCCTCCCCTGCATCACAGAGGGACCAGACTTTGAACATCAAGTATTACAGGTGCTCGAAGAGAAGCTTATGCCCCGAGCTATGAAGGATGGAGTGGAGCGGGAGGCAGAGCAGTGAGCGAGCCTTGGCAACTGTGACTCTCAGAGTCGGTGATACCAGAGGTAGAAGGGAGAACACTCCAGGTGGAGGGGTCAACACAACCTTAGGCCCCAGACTGCCTTTTCTTATAGATGGTTGAGGAGGCCTGGGACCCTCAGGGTCATAGGTCTGCCCCATCTGCTCTGTGGTGAAGCCTGTGTCTCCCCTTGCCTGACCAGCTGGGATGGTGTCAACAAGGCCTAACTGAGCACATGGCTTCTATTTCAGCATTGCCTTGGGACTACCTGTCTTTCTTGAAACAATCCCAGCTCTGCTCTTTGAAGCCCCCGAGCAGCCCTACCCCATTTCTCACAACACTGTGTAGTCTTTGGAACCTGACCCGGGCTCAGTAGACGCTCAACATCTGGGCTCTGCTTCTTGTAAATTGGGAGATGAGACAGAGGGGCCCCATGAGCCCCAGCCTTGGGGTGTGCAGGGCTGGGCCCACTGGAAGGACTGTAAGAAATGTTAGCAGGGCGGGAAACCAAGATTCAAGGGGCCAGGGTGGGCTTGGTGTGAGAAGACACCAATGGAGGCCACATCTATAGGCCCAGAAGCAGATGGAGAAGAGCAGAGAGGAGGTAACAAACTGCTCAGGAAGACAAAATAGTCTTGAACCAGCCAACTCCCCCTACCAGCCTGTGGGTGAAGGTGGTGAGGTGCTGGACCTGACTAGCTCCAGGCAGCAATATCATACAGTTGTCTCAGCGTGTATGACAATATTATCAACAATCATGGGAAAGTTTATACCTCAAACTAAGTATGTTTACTCCCCATGTCATATGCTGTAGACAATTGCTTTTTCATTTTTTGCAAATTGAGACTGTTCTGGAAAATCCAGGATGGGGTTGTAGTGAGTGGAAAAGCACAAACCACAGCAAAAGAAGCCTCCATTCAAATGCGAAATAGGCTTCTGAGTGACCAGTAACCTTCGAGCACAGAGGTAAATCAGTCAGGAATTGCAATCCAGCAAAGAGCGGAAAGCACATGTAAGAGCCAACCTGCACCGAGCACTTAGGATATGTCGGGCTCAAAGCTGCATGCTGGGTATTCAGATAACAATGCCTTCTACCCTCCAGAATGTCCTGATGCAGTGATAAGGCCACAGCTTAAATAATTCCAATGCAAAGTCAATGGCTATCAATAGTAGAGATTCAAAGATCTAAGGGATAAGGTAAAGGCTAATATCAAATGGATTGGTGACTAAAATTCCCTTGGTTTTCTCTGTGATTTGACCCCTCTCCCTGCCATATTCCAGCCACACCCGGAGACACATAAAGTGAAATTTTTCCTATGAAATGCTCTAGCCATTTATTTGAACCTACAGTGTGAATTTCCACTTTGGATTATATGAGCACTGTACCTAGAATTTGTTTTAAATAAGCATGGTGAGTGATGGAAGATTAGAGAAATGAGATGTGAGGCAGCACTTAAGATAAAGGAAACAAAGCAGTTTAGTTATATTTGAATAAAAGAAACTGTAAGAGGTGTTATATCTTTTAATTGTAAAATATAAAAATTGTTTTATTTTTTATCTCTCAGATAAAAAGTTTATAGAATCTACTTTAAGCAGAAATTCTGAAATGATGTATCTATTGACATTTCAATACAGATTATAAAGACTATTTCTAAGGAATAGATATTATACCATCATTTCATTTTTCAATAAATTACCTACAAGCATTTGTTTTAATGTTACATTAATGCATAGGATTTTGCTACACCAGTTTCTAGCCAGACATGGAAATCACCCCCTCAAGGACAGGCCAAATGGTTTAAGTACAAGGGGAGGCTGGATGGAACTTTGTAGGTTGGCCATTGGCTGATTGTCAGACACATAGAACCCTAATTACAACTAACTGCAAGTGACCAGTGTATAATGTTACTGGCTTTTTAAAAAGTTTTTAAACAGTGAAGCATTGTATAGTAGACCTTGTGTTTGGGGGAAAAGGGAAAAAAAGAAAACCCTCTTCTCCTCCAGAATGAAAAGCCTAAGGTACTCCTTGTGTGTCTCACTTATTCAGGGACAGTTGGTTAAGAGTGGAAACCCAGTCCCAAAGGCTTGTAGGACACTGCAACGCATTGATAAAGAGACATCTGTATGCCTTTGTCTGTTTAAAAATATGTATTGATCTTCATCCATCTGTGGACACTGTGGTATCTCCATCCTACCAGCTATGTTGTAGAGTTAAGGGACAGAGTCCAAGTCATTTCCCATGCAGGGTTCCTACTTATTAGTCTTTCTCCTGTTTCACTATCTTACACATTGTAATGCAGTAGCCAGCTAATAACTTTTTTATTTTCATTTCAAAGAAGATTAGATTGGAATTGAACAGAAACTAAAATTAAAATGCTTAGATTAATATTGACAGGTTATAATGCTTGTTAATTCTTGATCTTAACAATTGGTTTGTTGGTTGACCGTGACCATTCATTGATTACCCATAAAGACAGGCTAATTATTATAATGCTTATTTGTGAGTGATGAGGCAGCCCATCCCCAGGGTAATGCCCAAAGGAAAGACTAAGTGTTGGTCTGTACAGGAGGAGTACCGAGATGTACATGCGCTGTCCCAGGCTCGCTCAGATTTAAATTTGGTTATTTTCTCTTTGGAGACTAGACCACAAAGAAGCAACATTTAAGACACACAATCATATGTTGCCACCCAGCATTCTTCTGGCCAAACATGTCTGGCTAGAATTTTTGATAAACCTATTATTCTAACTGCCTTAAAGCACGACCTGGTGAAAAGAGCTTCAAGGAGTAATGATTTAACATGTTCTCTGACAAAAGCTATCCTGGTTTAGAATAATACCAGTATGCCTCTCACCGCCTTTTCCCTAGCAGGAAGTTAGTTCTTCCCTTTCCTGGAGACACTGCCAGAAAGGGTTAGCTAGCCCAAGGCAGAATCTGTAACACTTTACATAAACATGCTGTCGGTGTTTGCCCAATTGTATTCTCTAAGGAACTGCAGGATTTTGTTTATATTTTAAAATAAGCAAATGCCAAAAATATTCATTTGAATTGAATGACCTTTCCCGGTATTACATTAAAATGCTGATAGATTCTATTTAAACACATTCCACAGAAGTTTTTAGATATCAAAGAAAACACTTACATTCAGTAGCATTTTGCGTTAAGCCTATTTTATTTTAATTCCTAAAAAAACAAAAAAAAAACAAAAAAGAACATAGTCCCTGTATATTGTACTTCAAGCCCTTGCTTTCCTCTTGTACACACACCTGGGTTTCTTCTACCTGCCACCTACATGGCTTTGGACAACCACTCTAAGCCTCCGTTTTCTCATCTGTGCAATAAATAGAATGAAGAGTAACAGTGAAAGATTGTGAAAATGAAATGAGAATTTATGTGTCGGTTACAGTGTGGGTGTGGAGATTCATCCCATTCAACTTCTCTGCTACAGATACTTGGCATCTGCCAGGTCACTGCCTGGGGCTGTCCAGAGCAAAACCCTCCCCCTAGACCAGGGGTCCCTAACCTCCAGGCCACAAGCCAATGATGGTTAGTGACCTATTAGGAACCAGGCTGCACAGCAGGAGGTGAGCTTGAATTTAATGCACCTGAATCATCCCCAAACCATTCCCTCCCTCACTCCCAAGTCTGTGGAAAAATTGTCTTCCATGAAACTGGTCCCTGCCAAAAAGGTTGGGGACCAGTTCCCTAGACTACAGCTAGAGCAGTAGAAATTCTCAACCCCAGCTCCACCAGATATGCTAATTGTTTGACTCCTCCAGAAACCCCAGGGTGGGGCCCAGCAATCTCCATGAACACACCCTCCTTGTGGTTCTAATTCCTGCCATCCCTTGAGAGCCATTACCCAACCTGGATCATTCTCTCTCTTCCCCAGGGTTTCTAAATTACTTCAGTCACTTCGTACCTTCCTTTCCTGCCACCTCTTCCGCATCCCTTCCACTGTCCATCAGTAAGTCACTGCAGAATTCTCAGCTGGAACTCAATCCTATCCATGTTTAGGAAACCAAGAACATACTTTCAGGTGGTGGAGTACCTGGAAGCATTCCAAAGGTTCCTCTCTGACCAAGGTTATTTCATGTGTTTTACAGATCTAGCCTCATGTTTTTTATATCTCTTTGCTTCCTACTTGAGCGGTGCATTTCAGCGATCGCCTTCTGTTGGCTTTAGCCCAGCGCGTGCTCCAGTTCAGGAGCTTGGTTAATTCCTGCCTTTAAAAGGTGCTGGGACATCCCTGCGGCTACCTTTTCACAAAAACCCTTCACTATGTGCTAGAAAAAGTTTCTAGTTTACTTCTGACTGGACCCAAGTAGGTATAATTTTGCAACTGGTGAAATGAGATAATCTAAAGTATTTCAGTAAGTTGGAAGCTCTGCCTTTGAAAAATGTTTCACACATCTCAAAAAGGAAGAATCCTTTGAATCAAAGAGCTTCTGATTCCTTCAATGGGAACGGAAGTGAATTTTGAAGACTCTCTGAAAGCCTCCCATTCTCAGTGGTCCTGTGGTGCTCACAGATCACACATTTGGAACTCTGTGTTGTCCATTTCTCTAGCTGCATGACAGGTACCTGTGACTTCCCAGTTCTGGGCAGCATCTGATGAATTAGTAGCGTTGGTTGTAGCTGTCCCTACTCGGTACAACTACATTTTTGATAAACATTCTGAAAAGACAAGCCCAGTGTTTTCTTTGAAGCCAGCAGAGGGGGAACATGCGGAAGAACATGTTCCAGTAGGAGCCCTGATGGTTGCTAATGGGTCCTTTTGCTTTGCAGGAACGTTAGTTCTGCTGGAGAGGAGGCCCGCAGGAGGATGCGGGAATGTGAGGGGCTCACGGATGCCCTGCTCTACGTGATCCAGTCTGCACTGGGGAGCAGTGAGATCGATAGCAAGGTTTGTTGTGTTCGCGTAGATGAAGCACCTTACGCAATAAGGACACCCCAAGGACTAAGCAGTGACTGACAACAGTAGAGAGCTGCGTTTAATACTTTCACCCTGAAATATATCTTGGTCTCCTTATGCAAGGTCTGTCCCAAAAGTATCGCATGCAAACTGTTTTAATTATATTGATACTTTGGTTCTATATTTTGGGGACAGACCTCATAAGAACCCACCATTTCCGCCACAAGGCTTCTAAGCTTTGCCTACACCTAGACACTTAACTCTTGATTAGCAATGAGTAGAAGTTTAGATTGCTTTTAAGTTGCTCAGACCCAGGGGGTTCCGAAAACAACCTGATGAGTGTATAAACTTTGCATCCCACTGTGTCCACAAACTTCTACATTAGTTTTATTTTATGCAATCAACTTTCAAAAGAAAAAATACTGAAACTACCTGAGATTTAAATAATCCCCTCTTTCTACAAGTTAGCTTTTTCACAACTGTTAATTGTACCAAATGCCATTTAAAAATGCTGGATGAAGTCAAAATGCTAAATAAATGAGGTTGTTAACACATTAATCATTAGAGTCTATGCAGTTTTAGTTCACAAACCAAAATGGAATTGGGTGGGCTATTACAGTGTTTGAGTTATTTTTGTTTGGTTTTAGTTTGTCCTTTGATTAGTTTTGATTCATTCCAAATATAAATGTGTAATTTCATAACAGCTTGATACAAACACAGATTTTGCCAATACTTTTAAAGCAATATATGTAACAAATACAATCTTTAATAGGTGTTACTAAAACATTTTGAGTCAATTAATTAATTCTTTGCAGTGGGGGAGATAGTCCTGTACCCTGTAGGATATTGAGCAGCACCCCTGGCCTTTACTCGCTGGGTGTCAGCAGCATCCTCCCTCCATCCCCACTTGTGTTACAAACAAAAAAAATGTCTCCAAACACTGTCAAATTTGGTTCCATGGTATGCAGAACCAGCCCTGGTGATGAACCGCAGTATTGATTTCATCGTTTTCTGCACGGACTCATCAGAATTGCCTTTGGAGCACTTAATAAATACATGTGCCTAGACCCCATCACAGCCCTCTGACTCTAAATGTCTAACTCTGGTCTCTAATTTTTTCACCTTTAAAAATTCACCAGGCAATTCAGTGTGCCTCTTGGGTTGAAAGCCCACCTTAGTAGATAACACCTTTGAACAGCTCTAAGTAGAATATGATATAGTGTAACTTGAGTTGTGAAGTCAGATAAAGAACAAATAATAGTGATTTTATCCATTTAGTTGCTAACTGGAATGGAGGGTGATTTAATGTAGTGTTTCTCAACATAACCACACATTAGAGAGACTGAGATATTTAGAAAATTACTGGTGTCTGAGCCCTACTTCCTAAGTTTTAGATCAACAGTGTCTCCTGGGGCTTCAATACTAGTTGACTCCAGATGTGAACACAGCTTGTCATCTTGTCACTGACACTCAGTTATGTTTGCATCCATTTGTCTACTGTGTAGGTGTTAGCAATTTCCAAGACAGAATACAATGTGATAAAGATTTTGTTATGCCTTGTTGTAAATGCCTTTAATGGCCATTTAATATTGACAGGCGTATCAAGTCCATAAAGAAGTAACCGATCCAGATGTCCCGAGTATTTACAAATATCTGTTAATGTAACAGACACATGATTTTTTTTTAAAGAGCTTACCAAAGGCAATTCACTGAAGCGACAACCCAGGATCTTGACATTCAGACCAGTAAAAGACTAAGGCATTGGGACATTAAGCCTCTTACTATAATGGATAACAAAAGAGTTCTAATACTGCCTGAGCCTTGCAGTTGAAAAGGAAACATCAACAGCTGCCTTGGCCAAGTGCCGTGACACCTTTGCTGGTGGGGACAGCAGCCTCCAGGAGCATGGTTCACAATCACAGTGCTGTGGGGCACACAGATATTTTCCTGGTCTAGCAGATAACAGACTCCTCTTTTAAATTCCATATTTTTTCCCGAAGAGGAAACTGGAGTAACTGGAACGATCAAAGTACCTGAGATTTGAATAGTCAGATAATCTTGATTGAACAGCAAGGGCACTAAATTTAGCATCAGAACACCCTGGTGGGTATGTCACCCCTACCTCCTACTGACTAAAGAACCATAATGCATTGATCTCAACTTTGTGACCAAGAGGCTCATCATAGCTGCTGAAAAGATCAGATGTGGTCAGTGGTTTAGCAGTGCTTTGCTGGCCAGAATGTGCTATTCAATTTTGATGTATTGTTATTGTCCCATAATTTTCCACCCCACCCTCTGCTTGGCCACCTCTAAGCTTTCACAATGATAAGTTGGAAGGGAAAAAATGACTATACATTCTCTTTAAGGCCAATGAAGTTAATGAATAAAAGCCTGGATTTCATGCCTGCTCTCAACCTAGCTTCTATAATTGGGGGAGTTGTTGAATGGGTAACATATGGTAGAGCAGTCTCTAGACAACTTCCCTTCCTAATAGAAATTAAGGAGTCAAAATGACCCTGGTGACTGAGAGAAACTGCTAAAAGCATTGTTGACAGCAAGCCATGTCAAAAGCAAAGCCACCAGCTGCCACACACCTTCTGCTGAGATCCCTAAGAAAGGCAGTGAGTGGCTTTTTTTCTTTTCTTCTTCTCCCCCTCCCCACTCCACCCCCTTTAGAGAAAACTGCTTGAGTGGGTATCCCTCCCAAAGCAAACTTAATGAGAGAGATTGATTCAGGCTCTGTGACCTCCCTCGCCCGCAGCCTTCTCCTTATACCACCTCCTCCCTCTGCATCCCAGGGTTTCTCTCCCTGGCCAGCCTCTCCCCAAATCACCCCCAGCCACAGGTTGATTATAAAGCATTTCCCAAGACCGCTGCAGATGTATTCCCCACTTGTCATTTGTTAAACAGAAGCACAGCGATGCCCCCAAAGAAGATGAACAGGAAGACGAGAAAGAAGTTTACTCTCCCAAGTGTTTGATGTCAGGAAAATCAGTTTGAGCTGATTTGAAAATCGTTCTGCCTTGGGCCACAACATTTTCCTTCCAGGGAGGACTTTTCTGCCTTTCATGCTTCATCCTATGTTTACCTGCTTTCATGCCAGTGTCTTTTTTTGATGCTGAGAGGACGCTTGAAATAGAAAAATCAAGTTGACTCAAAGCCTGTGGGATTCACAGCCATGAAACCTTGAAAAGCCGACAAGAAAGGTCTAGAATGGCAAAAGCCCCAAAGACAGATGCTGAAAACCAGTTTCCCTGGTTGATTTTCATGCCCTCGTAGTCAAGCCAAACACATATACTGCCTTTCCCAGATTTCACACACAGGCGGGAGCTGTGCGGAACTTGGACCCTGGCGGGCCACGCCCCCAATTCTAGCCTCCCTCTTTCACTGTCAGGAGCCTCGTGATTATTATCTGGAGCCACTTGGATAACTCAAGGTCATCTGATTGGCAACCTTAATTTCATCTGCAATCTCAGTCCCTCCACCACATAACCTAACCTATTCACAGGCTCCAGAGAATCCCATGTGGTCATCCTGGGGGAACTTTATTCTGCCTACCACATGTATATATCCTAGCTCACCTACCTAATCCACACAGCCAAGTAAGACATGGCCCTCTCACAGAGGAGGCTGCAGAGCCAGGAGGTGTTGGGCACCTTGTCCAAGTCACACCGCCAATATATAGAGATGTAGGGTTCTATAGGTGTCCAGCTCTACCACATGTTGTGTCCTCAACCACTGGTCAACCCCCTGTGCTAAGAAAATAGGAGCAGTAGCCATTTCAGAGAAAATCAGTAGCTTGGTCAAATGAATGCCTCACAGGTAACCATAGTCCATGGCCTGCCTGGGAAACTGCTGGTTCACACCTCCTGCCCCGATTTACTCCCAGAAAGTGCCCTGGTGGATAGTAAATGTGTCACCCTCCCAGAGCTGGCAGAAATCTGAATAGCCATGCTTTGGGTGATTCTGAGCCCCAGGCCCCAGATGTCTGGAAGTGGACAACATCTGGGACCTCTTGTGGTTGGTTCTTTCCCACCCACATGCGAATTTCAGTCAACAGTGACATGTTTATAGCAGTTAACTAGATTTGATAACTAGTTTCTCTGTGGGGAGAAAAGGTCTTGAGACCTTTTTCTAAGCTTTTCTAAATTCTTTTCACCATGGCTGACAAAGGAGCCTTTACAAATCTGCAACTAAATGCATCCACGGAGAAATGTGCATGTGGAGACTTACTGGTTTTCTGGGCGAGCCACTAGTTAGTTTTTATTCATTCCTCCTCTGTTTCCTTTTCCTTGGGTTCTGCAGACCGTTGAAAACTGTGTGTGCATTTTAAGGAACCTCTCGTACCGGCTGGCAGCAGAAACGTCTCAGGGACAGCACATGGGCACGGATGAGCTGGATGGGCTGCTCTGTGGGGAGGCCAGTGGCAAAGATGCGGAGAGCTCCGGGTGCTGGGGAAAGAAGAAGAAGAAAAAGAAGTCCCAAGACCAGGTGATGCGAGCAACCTGCAGCTGCATGCAATTATCCCCTTCCCTAATTGCAGCGTTAATATTTCGTCTGTGTGTATAGATAGGTACAGGGTTTTCCAACGGGCGGTAACATCACTAATGCGTCTGCACAATTTTCCTGGGGGAATTTCACAGCTGAAATGACTCCCCCATGTCCCGCTGAGCCAAGATAGGGGATTTCAAAAAGAGAAAGAGCCACTTGAGGCCCAGGTGGACTAGGGTACCCCCGTATAGGCCCAGGTGCTGCTTCTCCCACGTGTGGATTTGCTCATTTATGTGCATCCCTGTGGGATCCAGGTAGGCTGCCTTGCAAGTTATTCAAAGCACAGAATAGGTGTGGTCTAAGAAAAGAAGCATGAAAATTTAGCACGTATTTTACATAGCATTTCAAAGCGTTAGAAAGTGCAGTCTTGTTCTTACTGTGGGAAATGGGGTGGCAGTCAGGCTCAGAGTCCTTCCTGCAGAATGACATCAGAAGCCTGGCATCGTGCCTTCAGGATTCCCATGCATTCAGAAGGCTGCCCAGCTGGAGAGACCCCTTCAGAATGGAGCAGCCTTTACCTCAAGCAGCTGTGACTAGGTTATCTCAAAGTGAAGTCAAGGCCAAAGCCTTGGTGGAATCGGAACAGCCTCTATTCCTCTTCCCAGGAGCCTCTGAGAGGCTGAACCCCTTACCCACCAGCTCCCAGGTAAGGGAGTAATGTGAAGAAATGCCCATCCTGCTGCTGACCAGACACCCTTGCCTCTAGGACTTCCCCATCTCCCCCCAGCACTGTGGTCACAAGTCCTGTTTTCCCCTGGACACTGTGGTCATAGCCCAGATGCTAACTAAGGATTGTACAGACCCAAGATCTGACCAGCCTTGGGCTTGGATGACTGAGAAAACACAACAGAACCCCCAGCACTCTATGTTGCCAGGTTAATAATTCAAAATAAGATGTAAAGTATGTTTAAATCATGGCACACCATTTAAAAAATGATTTTAGAAATCATCTCACTTTGAGGAAGGGTTAAAGGAACTATTTTATTAAGAATAGGGATTGCTGGGAATACATTCTTCAATAGAATTCCTAAATTTGACTGGAATGCATCAGTGTTAACATTTTTGTAGGTTCTAGTTCTGTAGCTGTTATGGGCCCAGCAGGCTGCTCCAGATACTTCTGCAGCTTGATCTGTATGTCCCAGTGTAACCACCCCTGTAGCTTAGGAGAGAGATATGTGCTGCTTCTTTGATGATGACCTACTCCAAGGACTAAACTCCCAATCCTGTAGTTTCTCCTGTTGTGGGTCAGTGTTCGAGCCTTCTGTCCTCTCGCTGAATCAGATGAAACATTTAAGAGGATCGAGCCATGGTTCTTAATTCAGCCACTTAAAGCCGTCCCACCAGGGGAATACAGTGGTCAGCCAGCAGGCATTTATTGAGCATCTACTACATGGCAGGAGTTACACTAAGTGATATCAGATACCTCAGTTTTCCTACTGTGTACTTAAGAGAGCCAGGCCTTTATGAATTGGGAACATGTTCAATATGAAGTGAACTAAATACACCCTAACAAAGGTATAGTGGTTCTTCTGATGGTTTCCTTTTGCAGTACTGCAGTCCCGTGGGGCCCAATTCCTGCACTGCTTTATTCTGGAAAGTGACCAGGCACGATAATTATTGGAAGGAGGAACAACAGCAGAGGGGCAGAAATATGGTTCTCCCCAAATCTGCCTGGGGATCATGATCCCTGGGGTCTCCCACCACCTAAGGACTCAGACCTTCCAGCTGGGCCCAGGCAACTTCAGAAAGCAGCCTTGGGAAATTGCCTTAATGTAGTTTTTGCCTTGACTAAGAAAACTTCAAACTGAGGCTGGAGTCATTCTGATTCAAGGTTTTCTCTCCAGTCCGTTGCTCAGATTCTGAAGGGCATCCTTCTGATGTCCCTTGTGCCTGTCACTGGTGTCTCATTCAGTAACTCTTCTCCACCTCTGCCAAGGTGTGTTCACCTGGCTTGGAGTCTTTCAATTGACAGGTGAGATTGAGTCGATTGGGTCCACAGAAGTCAGGGGTCAGAAGAGAATGTTCTCGGACTCTATTCCGAAATAGAGCCCTACCTTCAAGCTGTTTACTGCCTCGTAAAATCTTACGGTGAGCAATTTTCTGGGCTTGGAAAGCTGTCCTTTGAACCATATTTTATCACACCGATGAGCTCTTTCCTGAGTTAAGTGATTTTTGTCAAAGTCTAAATGGTTCACCGGTCTCATTTTTCCCCCTACATTATCCTGTAAGAAAAAATGGTTTCTTTAAGTAAGTTTTGCTGAAACTGCTGCAAGTTAAAATACAGTGGAATACTGTTGTTTATAAGACAGCTTCAAAGTCATGGTTTCAACCAAGTGATAGTTTTTCAAAAGGTTTTTTAACTGGTGCTCTACAAGACAAGTTTTGGGCACTTCAAAATATTTTTAAGTACCAAGGCTTAATGAGGATATAAACAGATAAAAAGGTTGCTTCTTTGTAAAGCTATTTGCATATATATTGTCAGTATATTCAAAGACAGTTTAAAATAAAACTCTTTTGTATTTAAAGACCAGTGGAAGGGAGGGTGGGCATGAGAGGAAGTGAAGAGGGGAAGGCTAGGGGGTGTCATCAAATCTGGTGGCCCTCCAGGCTTGGTGGCCCATCCCAGGGAGAGAAGTGAGTAAAGACAATGTCTGGGAAAGACTGGCATATGAGCCAGCCTCGGGCCTCAGCAAGAAGAAAGTGCTTCACCCTGAGGATTTCCTCTAGTGGCGTGCACTTGGGGAAAGCAGGTCGCCATTCCAACAAAGGGGTCAAGAAGCCTAAAGGAATGAAAGGCTGGCCGCCTCAAGTGAGAGAGGGATCCATGGGCTCACCACTGTTTGCAGGTCGCAGCAAGGTGAGAAATGGATGTGTTCCCAGGCATCTCTGGGACATCCCCATCTTCACTAACAACCAGATCAGCAGGTCAGCAGGCTGCCTTCACAGCCTGCAAAATGATTTAACTCTTCTAGAAGCTTCTTCAGAGTTCCAAGTTTATAGCTTTCAAGATGGACAGATATCATCCATCCCCTGGGACCTCTGCTCATAAAGCCAGGTTTTTAAAAAATTTGTAGTGATTAGAGGAAATGTATATTACAAAGTAAATGATGAAAGAAATACAGAAGTAGGTATGCGCACAGGTACAGATATGATGTAGATTAAATCTGACTGGTTTTGTAAAATATGTAACATGTGCAAATATAAAATATATGCACGTACAAAAAGTATGTGTTTCTAGGGAAGGTGCAGTAACATCAAAGACAGAAGTTAGTGATTGATTCTTTGTGTGCTTAGGTATTTACAAATTTTCTACAATGGACTTTACATTTGTAATCTTTTCAAACACCATTTAAAAAATATATTAGAAGCCCTGGCTGGTGGCTTAGTGGATAGGTGCCAGCCTGCAAACCCAAAGGTTGCTGGTTTGATTCCCAGTCAGGGCAACATAACCAGATTGCAAGCCAAGTCTCCAGCCAGGTCCATAGCTGGAGGCAGGTGAAAGGCAACCATACGTTGATGTTTCTCTCCCTTTTTTCCTCCCTCCCTGCCCTTCTCTCTAAAAATAATGAACAAAATATTTAAATATATAATTTTAAAAATCTCAAAAACATTTTCTTTTAGGTGCCTAATAGGGATAATTCAAGAAAACTCATGATACAAAGATGTGCTTCATTCATACTCTTATTTCAAGAATGGTTGCTATTGAAATGTACTGGAATCCCCAGGCTATGAGCCTTTATATGTGAGGTATTTGACAATTTTATAAAATGTATCATATTCTGGTTCAAAAGGGCTTTGCAAATTCATTAATTCTCGAGGTTGTGCTCAGAGCCCATTGCTGAACTATAAGAAATGGCTGGTTTCTATAGTCCTTCGTGGACAGAGCCTCCCACCAAGCAGTCTGGATGCCATGTGCCAAGAAGCACATCACACCTGGCAAGGTGCTCACCACCCTCCAGCAGGGCTCTGGGCCAGCAGCCTGGGAGAGCATCACAGGGATGACAGACCAAAGATTGGGATTCAGGGCCAGGGAAACAGAAATAGACAAAATTAATGTATTTCCTTTGTCACATTTTTTTTAGAAATTAACATTTTTGTTTTCAATTTGGGATAGAGCAAGGCTCCTGCCATGGGGCCCTGAGATGGCTGGTGCTCAAACATGGAGTAGAGGCAACAGGACTTTACTGGCTATTTGCTAGAGTAGGTCTGGGCCTTCAAGACCCTCTCTGTGTGGACTTGACTATGCATAGAGAGTCCCACTGAGAAAAAAAACAGAAAAAAAAAGAAACCCTGAACAAGCAAGCAAAAAAAGCCCTAGAACTCAAAACCCCTCTTTCCTGCTTGAATATCATTTTTGAATTTTTATATTCCCATGGATATACAAGGCCTATCTGGAAAAAGTCCGGCCATTGTTAACATAAAGAGAATGGTTTGCATGATACCTTGGCAACCTGGCAGCCAAGGAGAGTGGACTGGGATGTGCAGGCTTGAAAAATGACGACTTCAGTGCACTAGTCGGTAGGGGTGGTAGACGCTGTTGAGTGAACTTGTGTACTGTGTGGCTGTTGCATTCAAAACGGCTGAGTGAGTAGAACAACAAATCTGTGTCAGATGTTACGTTAAGCTTGAATATTCCTCCATGGAAACTATTCTGATCATTCAAAAGTCTGCAGCTGTGGGCACAGGTGACTCAGCCAGCCACCTTGCAATCCAGGTTTAGGGCCCTGCAATGTCTAGCTTTTCTCACAACTAAAATCACATTTGAAAAGGAAGAGATTTCAGACCGTTGATGAGATTCAGGAAAACACAACAGGGCAGCTGATGGCATTTGGGAGAACTGTGTAGGAACTTGGGGGAGAACCCAAGGTTCCTACTCTGAAGGGGACTGAGGTGTTACTGTCCTACAGTGTTTCTTGTATCTTGAATCCTCTTCAATAAATGTCTCTATTTTTCATATTACATGGCTGGATACCATCTGGAAAGACCTCATATTTCTGTCTACCTAGGTGAGGATCTAAGCCTATTAGACTTCAAAGGTGATTCTGATCTAGGCCTTTTATATGATGGGCTGTCTATCCTGGTAACTCCTGTTCCACTGAGTTGTGGTCAGTTTTAGAGTAGTAAGTGTTACTGTTCTTTTTCACCTCATTCTTTCTTACGTTGTAGATGCCAAGTGCATAACTTAACAGCATGTTTCACTTATGATATCACTGTGATACTTTATATGCTATAGCAATATGCTTCTGTGTAAAATGTTGGTTAACTTAAAAATAAAACTGCTTTTCAAAGTGAGAGGCAATCAAACATTGATTTGAAATCAATAAGAATAACTATTTGGGAATCATTAATACAAGCTAAAGCCCAAATAATGTTCCAATTAGAATATGAAGGCAATGGGTGTTTATGAGAAAGCGAAGGAGAATGATTATATCTGTAAAGGAAGGCATTTCTATTGGCTCAGATAACATAACGTAGTGATGCTAATTCTAAACATTATTTGTTATTTCTGGTCCGATAGTCATCAGTCCAGTAGTTATCATCAGTGCTCTCCTTGGACAACAGTTCTTTAGGACACAGTGTTGTCCTAGGCCCAGTCAAAGGTCATTTGACCTTGATTTTAACATTCCAATAGTTTGAGATGTGAGACATGCAAGATACCCTTAACCACCTCTCAAGGATAAATCCTTAAAAGTGAAATACCTAGAATGAACGTTTTTAAGGCCTTGGATGCATCGGCCAACATTCACCTTAATCACTCTGGATACCGACGAGAGTTGAAACACATTTTGATTTGATTTATTATCACTGGATGAAACTGTCCTTCATGACATTCTTGATGCCTTTCCTAATGACAAAGGTCGTTTTTCTTTCTTCAAGAGAGTTTTCATTTTCTTATGGGTAACCAGCTTTTTTCTTTTGCTGCTTAATACCATTTTCTTTCTCACCATCTGCTGCTGTCAGTTGCTGCACATTCCTCAGGGCTGGTTCCAGGAGAACCTCACTCTGCTTTTACCTCACTACATGCCAGGAGCTTGGTGACTCAAGACATGACATGGCATTTCATGTCCTCAAAGCAACAGATCGCAGGAGCCTGCAAAGATCAGGCTGCACATTGTCATGCAGTGACTGCTCTGCTGCGCCCCAGGAGTGAATGAGATTCTTCTGCTTCTGAACCATCAAAAACACATCCCTTCACCTAAAACTGCTGCTCTTCTCATGTCAATGAAGTTACAGACTTATAGCTTTATTTTAGGTGCCTCATTGAGTTTCCTTGTTTGCATTTTACCATTAATAAATACTTGGCATCCTGTACTACTAGACCATGGCTTCTCACCCTGGCACTGTTGACATTTTGAGGCAGATAAGTGTGTTGTGGATCCTGTGCTGGGCATTGTAGGATGCTGAGCAGCAACCCTGGCCTCTGCCCAATAGGTGCCAATGGTGTCCCTCCCCCCAGCTGTGACAACCGAAAATGTCTCCAGACATTGCCAGTTGGCTCCTTAGCTGGTAAAATCATCCCCGTTGGCTGCATTAGATGATTTTTGAGGGCTGTATCACCAAAGATATAAATAAATGAGACTGAATGATCACCTGAGTGAGACAGAGGCCCCTTTAAAAGGCACATAATAGAGAGTGTCATGGCCCAAGTGGATTGGAAGTTAGGCACAGAGAGTTCTAGATAAGCCTCACTGGCGTTCCAGGTGATGCCATCTTGATGACTGGGGGAAGAGGCACGTGGGCCTGGTGCTGTGGACCAGCCTTGATGATGCTCCTCTGTGGGGCCCAGCACAGGGGCCTGATTGTGCCAGTGTCTGGGGGAGGTGGCACCACCAGCTTCCCTCACACTCTTCTTAAAGGAAGCCTGTCCTGCACAGCCCCTTAGCAGAGGTATCTCTCAATTTATTTTCTTGGGAAGCTTTGTTCAGAAACCGTCATACCGTGCGTCTGCTTTAATAGATGTTCCTAATCTTGCAAATGCAAACCCCCTCCTATCTTTCGCCAGGTGAGCCTGGAACCAGTATGTCTCCATAAAGACAGCTCATTGGCCATCCTCTCTCACCTTCCTCCTTTGCTGTTTTTCACACAGCTCAACCCCGCTGTAGCTGACATCTTCTGAGCAGCTCAGGGGAATTCGGACACCTGAGCTGTCCTTTTTTTATTGAAATCCCCGAGTCAACGCAAGAATCATTTTTAGTCTGGCTTTTTACAGTTGCTTGGAGTTTATAAAAAAAATCATCCCTTCTACTCCCCATCTCTCTTTCCCCGTCCTCTCCAAAACACTGGAAGTAATAATGAAACACTGTAAAGACAAAAATCAATCAGTAGCTCTGCTGTTCAGAACAAGTCAAGCAAAGATGGCAGACACCTGTGTTTAGGTTGTTGCGTTTCAAAGTACTTAGTACTGACTGCGGCCTCTTCTTGTGGCATGTGACTTCACCTGGGAGTGCAGAGTGAGGCTAAAATCAGAATGCTTCCTTTGCACACTCACTCCTTTATCTTCCAATATCATGGGACTAAGGCATAGTTCACCGAAACCTCTGAAAATAAAAGCCTGTGCTTGTGGAAGGACCGCAATGCCCCCTCCTCAGCTGAGAAATCAAGGCAGTAGATGCATTCTGCTTGTGAAAAGGCCTTTTCTGTTTGTGTTTCAGGGATACAGCTCAGCAGTATCCTTGACATAGACTTGCACGGCTGGGGCACACGTGCGAGGAGGAGCAATGTGTTTTAGTGTTTCTCCCAAAATGGAAAGCCTTCTCCCTTGCTGCCCACACCTCCAAGGTGCCCGGCCCAGTGCGTTGGAGATGGAGGCTGGGGCAGGTGCCAACTCCTTCATCGGGGGGAGCGGAAGTTCTCTTCTTCATTCTCATTCAGTGGGGGCTTTGATGAATGTGGTCAGTTGAGTGGTCTTGCGAACTGCCATCCTGAACCCCATTTACACAGTTTCATGGAGAAGTTGATGGACATCTTTACTTTCCAGTTTTTGAACTTTCTGATTTTTATCCTTAAGCCACATGTCTCTCTTCCTAGAAGCAGCACGTGGCTTCCACTATTCCATCCTCTAGCCAACTAAGATAGAAATCTTTTAAATAGAATTTAAGCTCCAGAGGGAAACAGAAGTATTAAAAGCAAGTCCAATGAAAAGCTTTTTTCCATTTCTATTTCAATTTTTTTTTAAACTCACACCATGAACACGTTCCCACACCTTTGTGACTCCGCCTGAGCAGACATTTCTTGCCAAGATTGTCTGTCTCTCTCTGCCTTCCGAGGACCGGATCGGAAAGCATCGGGCCCATTTTCAGCCGCTCCTTGGCTGCTAAACTGGGAGCGTGTTATTTTCTTCCTTTTCTAAAAAGGTTTGAGTATTACCTCCTTGGAGAGATAATATATATTTTTAATTTTCTACAAAGGAAGTGGTGTAAGCTGTTCACTGATTTTTTTATTGACGCTATTCATGCAGTCATGCATTTAAAACCAGTGAAGGAAAGTACTGATAATATGTTATTGAGCGTGGCATTCTTTGGGAAGACAAAATCAGTCTATTGGTTTGCTCAATGATCTATTGGCATCATAATCTGGCTGCACACTTTCCTGTTTTGCTGCAAGCCTGTTCCCAAGAGAGCTCCCTGGCAGAGGAATCATGGCATAGCTAGAGAGCCCTCCTAATGCTAAGTTTTCTTAGTCCTTGCTACGATTACTGTCTTAGCCTGCTTGGGTTGCCGAAACAAAGCACCATAGAGAGCCATTTATGTATTGCAGTTCTAGAGGCTGGAAGTCCAAAATCAAGGGACCAGCTGATTTGGTGTCTGTTGAGGGTCTTTCCCTGATTCACAGATGGTCGTCATCTTGCTGTGTTCTTACAAGGCAGAAAGAAAAAACTCTGGTCCCTTCAGCTCCTGATAAGGACACTAGTCCCATCATGGGTGTTTTACCGTCATAACTTCATCCAGTGGTCCCCAGCCTTTTTGGAACCAGGCACAGGTTTTGTGAAAAACAACTTTTCCACAGATTGGGGGTGAGGGTGTCATACAAGAGGCAGAACTCAGGTGATAATTTGAACAAAGCTCACTGACCACTCACCTCCTGCCATGTCTCCTGGTTCCTAACAGGCTATAGACCAATACTGCTTTGCAGCCCGAGGGTTGGGTACCTCTGAGACCTATTCACTTCCCAAAAGCTCCACCTCCCAATACCATCATACTGGAGATTAGGGCCTTGGCATATGAATTGTGAGGAGACACAAGCATTCAACCCAGAGCATTATTCATAAAACATCTAAAAAGCTATGTAACCCACTCAATCTTCAGCTTCATGAACTCTAAACATATGTGTAAAATTCTGATAAACAAGACAATGAGTAAGAGTGACTTTAAAGCTAAAAATATATTTTGTTATTTTTCTAGCTTAACAACATAGGAATGACATACACAAAATATAATTTGAGTCCCTGGCTAGTGGCTCAGTGGATAAGGTGCCAGCCTGTGAAGCCAAAGATCGCTGGTTCGATTTCCCAGCCAGGGCACGTACCAGGTTGCAAGCCAGGTCTCCAGCCAGGTCCTTAGCTGGAGGCAGGTGAGAGGCAACTATACGTTGATAACTCTCACCCTCTCTGCCTCTCCCCGCTCCCTTCTCTCTAAAATTAATAAAAATAAAATCTTTAAAAAGTAATACACACACATACACACACGCATATATATATATATATATATATATATATATATATATATATATATATAATTTGAACATCTAAGTAATACCTTTCAGACTTGAGAGCTGCTAGAACATTTGCAAATTTTATTTGTTGGAATGTAACAGATGAAACGAAAGTGTGCACCAAATTGAGGAACATTCATTTAACTATCAAGTGTGAAGAGTAAAACTTTGACAAGAAAGGGATATTTTACTGAAAACTTCTCCCAAGCTAGAATCCAAGGTTTTAAAAATCACAAAATGCACCCTGGCTGGTGGCACAGTGGAAAGGCGCCAGCCTGAGAACCCAAAGGTCACTGGTTTGATTCCCATCCAGGGCACATACCCAGGTTGTAAGCCAGGTTTCCAGCCAGGTCTGTAGGTGGTGGCAGGTGAAAGGCAACCATACATTGATGTTTCTTTCCCTCTCTGCCTCTCTCCTTTCCCCCTCTCTGAAAATAATAAAATTTTTAAAAATTATTTAAACCTTAAAAAATTTTTAATCACAAAATGCTTTTCTCCATTCTTTTTTTACTTTCCATTTTACTAACCTCAGCTTGATTTTTAAATTTAAGCCTGATAATCAAAGATATATAAACACCTAGCTATATATTTATGTGTGAGTTGGTGTGTGTATATGTCACAACTTGGCAATAATGCAGATATTATAATAAAAAACACTCTTCTGACATTGTCCCTGTTGGTTTTTTAGAAATACTTTCTCCCCTTGGTCGTACCCTGTCTTTACTACATTGAAAGCTCTCCTGACTCTTGGCATTGTGCTACTTTGTACATTATTTTCTTATTTCAAGCTCTTAAAGAACTTTGGTAATACCTATGCCCTCAAGACATGTTCCAAATTTATGAGCCTTATGCAAATTTAGTCCTGTATTCTGAGGACCAAATAGCTGAATGATTCATGTTTTGACTGTGTTGAAAATTTAGCCATTGCCGTGTGGGCCTGGCTTGCAGACTCTCTAGGCAACATAATGTCAAGAATGTTAGTTAGCACACAACTCAGAAGACTTGTGCCCTTTTTATGGGTGATAAAAACCGTTTTCTTAATGTCTTACTGGATAATTGATTCTTCTTTCCCTATTAACTCAAAAGTTTGAATAAATTTCCCAGATAAAGGCCAGGTACATTGCCTGACTTGAAACAGTTCTTTTTCTTCAATATTGACCTGCTGCAGGGCCATCAATGTTATGAAATAACAGAGAATCATCTTTGAACTCCATGTCTAGCTCCCATGCAAGATTATCGGTATCATGCCGGTTTTCCTTTTATTTCCTTCAGATTCTCTATATAACCATTAAGAAAGGATTGTCACAAAAAGTATTCAAGAGCTACATAGGTGGCATGTCAGAGCAGAAGGAAATTATCTATTGATTTGGCCGTCTATCCTGTGCAGAAGTTAGAAAAGGAGAATGAGATGGAATCCAGCAAACAACAGCACAGCTGCCTCTTGCCCTTTGTATGGTTTGGCTGCCACACGTGGCCATGAGTGTGCAAATATGGCACACTTGTGCTATTATGCTAGCTCTTACGTGAGAGGGAACTTTCATCCACATTGAGTTTGAAATTTCATAGTCTGTTTCTTTCAGTATTATTAAATGTTTGTGATGAAAATGAAAGCTTAAAAGTGTTAAGAAAGTGACAAAATTAAAATAAACCATAATGAAATAATTTTCCATTTCCCATTATACTAGCAAATAGATTCAATAGCCCAAGCGGGTTTCCTTTGAGAAGCCGAGATTACTGCCTCGTCATACTGATGTCAGCAAACCTACAGACTGACAGCGCGTCTTTCCTTGTGCTGACTCTCCACCCAACGTAGTGAGCCCGTCTCACGTGATGAGCTGGGTACCATGTGACAGGCTGGTTCACTTCCCATTTTGTTTTGTTTTATTTTACGGATTTAAAAGAGATGTGCAAGTTTTATTGATAGGCTGTGTACAGAAGCAAAGTCATCTTTGGATGGTTTATAAGTGGCTTTGGTTAAAAAAAAAAATTAAAAATGAGATTCTCACATTGAGTGTTCTTGTTAGAAAATGACACTTTTTGAAAATGACCTTTAATGGGATGTTGATGGGATGCCCAACATTCCAACTGTGGGATGTCATTCATCTCTCAGTTTGAGCCTGGACTTAAACTAAGCTGTATCCTAACTGAAAAAAAGAAGGCATGAGTTTTCAGGGGTTATTTTGAAAATAAATAATAAAATTCTTGAAATTATTTATGACAGTTAAATAACTTTACCCATATTCATACTTATACTTTTATGTTACAAGGGTATTAAGTAAGCCTATATTCCAGTAAAAAAACTTATAGATTCTGAAATACAGTTGTGTGTGTGTGTATGTATATGTGTATGTATGTATATGTATATATGAAGGTCTGTCCTGAAAGTATCATCCAGGCAAACTGTTTTAATTATATTGACATTGGCTTGATACTCTTGGGACAGACCTTGTATACATATACACACATGCATGAAAAATCTGTGAGAAAGCTTAGTATGTGACATTTAGACTATGTTTATCTTAAGCAATCATTTATAAACACAAAAAAGCAGTTAAATAACTTAATGCTTTACCCCTAAAATTAAGGGGGGTTTTTTTGTGTGTTTTTTGTTTTTTACTGTGGTTCTTCTCAAAAGTGAATATGGGAATATTTATATATATATTCCCATATATATATATATATATAATTTCTACTCTCATTGTACTCATTGCCTTTATATTTCACAAAAGACAAAGGCTGTATATATATATATATATATATGATCAAAGATTATAATCTTTATTAACAGTTTTCATTTTTTTAATTATGAAAGTAATAGAACAGAACATTTGAAATGCAGAGAAAATGAAAGACATAAACATTTTATTAATAAGTTTATTATTGTTACATGGTTTTTATGATGTATTTTACATGCTGTAAAACACAAAGCCCATACTACTTTGTATCCTAGTTTGTTTTTTTAATCTTTATTGTAATCATTTGCCCAAGTTGCTAGGAGGTCTTCAAAACCATGCTTTTTCAAGGGTCTACTGGTATTTCTTTGTGTAATAATCTATAATTTCTAAATTATTTATCATTTTTCCCTTCATTCTTCTGTTATTTATTAGATTTAACTCAAAACAAACAACTGTCAGAATTTCTGTAAGATCTGGTACACCTGTACTACATCAATGCACTTAGTAAATCATAGCCATTTTCTCTTTTGTTCATTCCGTCATTTGTTTGGAGCCCATAGATACAATGATAGTACTCAAAATTAAACAAACATGTTTTACAAGTTATGTAGGAATTTATCAGAATTCACTTATATATCAGAAGTGACTGTTGCTAACTACTGTGTTATGTCAATAGTATGCTAACTATAAAATATGTCACCTTGATCTTCAGCCTTCTTCCTCCCTACCCAATCCATCCCTGCTCTATCTTTCCTATAGCATGACCTAGAATTGTTCACTGGGGAGTTTATCCATTCTCCTGCCAGTTACATTCACTTATGTCCATGCTGCAACCCCCTCTACCTTTTACCATGAGCTCCCAAAGGGCAGGAATGGCTCTCCTAGTTTTGGACATTCATGCATTACCCTACATGCAGGACATGCTTACTGTATGCTATGGCACCCTGCTTTTTTATCATCTGCAATGTTTATAGGAGGCAATACTGGAAAGTATAATGATGTTAAAGATGTTTACTCTCTCATTTTTCTTCCTTCAGTGGGATGGAGTAGGACCTCTTCCAGACTGTGCAGAACCACCAAAAGGGATCCAGATGCTGTGGCACCCATCAATAGTCAAACCCTACCTCACACTGCTCTCTGAGTGCTCAAATGCAGACACGCTGGAAGGGGCTGCAGGCGCCCTGCAGAACTTGGCTGCAGGGAGCTGGAAGGTATGACTAGTTCATTACCATAAAAAAGAAATCTGGGGTTATGAGCACAACCTTGGAAAGTAACAGAAGTCCAGTTTTGAGAAATGCAATTCTAATGACTTTTTTGAGGATGTTAGAGAAAGACCAGTTACATTGAACTGTTGGACTTAGAATAAAATATTTCTTTGAAAGATTCTTCTTAAAGGTTCAGGAGTCTTTGAAGATCACTGCAAAACACAGATGGATAGATATAAGTATAGTCATTGACAATGCTATGATGTGCCTTCCATTCTACTTGTGTAGCTGAACTACTTCATTTTCAAAGGAGATTGTGACATGCTGATGTTTTTCAAAGCACTATTGTTGACTGTTAAGGGAGCTAACACCCAAACATCTTATATAAAAACCCACATAAATTGCTATAATGTTGTCAGCGGTCTTGTCCCCAGTGGAATACAACCTATTGAATTTTTTTAATTATTGGCTTACAGAGAAGAGTAGTATTACTAGTTATCTTTGGCAGAAATATTAAAGTAAAACAAATATATGATTGGGAAGATTAAAGTCTTTATAAACACATGCTGTCCCTGATGGAGTTTCACTGAAAGCTTCCCTAATCCTCATTTTGAGTAGAAAGGGATTCACCATAGCAAAGAATTCTTGAGTTTGAAAACTAATGGTCACATGAGCTAAGTTGCCTTAATGCATCAGAAAGTATAATATCTCAGAAGAATGAGGCATATGGGGCAAATATCAAGAGAGGAAGTTTGGACACCTGCCATCTAATTTTCATTCATTTGATATAAAAACTTGCATCTGGAATATGCATCATCACTCTAACATTTTCTTTAAAACAATGTTAATATATGCACATTACTACAGATAATTCTCAAAAGCTCAATATCACATACACTAAACATGCAGACATCAGAATTGCCATGGAACCATACCCTCCCTTTTTATTATACCTTCCAGCACCTGCTTTCTTCTCTCTCTCCCATCCTTTGTTTCCATTGCTACAGTCTTTGTAGTAGTGTTGCCTTATTTCTCAGATGGGACATCCCAACTTTTGGGGACAAGTCCCTGACAGTATGCCTGGGCAGGCCCACCCCTTATTTTGAGTTTTAGCAATGAACATATTGTCCCTTTCCTCCCCTGCCCCTAGGCATCCCTAATATTGTACTGAAAAAAATCAGGTTGAGTGAAGGAAAGTGAAGTTGTCAAGTGAAGGGGCTGCATGCTTTCAGCCAGAGAAGAGCTTCCAAAGCAGAGTCATGCCAGGCAGCATTCTAGAGAATAGTCTTGCATGAGTAGGAAAGAGATAAGAACAGATAAAAACTTCCTTGAACTAAACTTTAGATCTTATCTCCCTCTAATTTAGGAGGCTTTGACTCAAATCACAGTTCAAACCTAGACTCCATCTCTTCTGAGCTTTGTAACCCTGGACAAATTATAGTACCTCATGATGTTCTCAGGTGTGTCATTTTTAAACACAGAAGATTGTGACCACTTCACATTACATCATGCTGGTCAGTCATGACACTGAATGCAAAGATGGGCACAGGATGACATTGGCCAAGGGAGAGTCAGTATATACCACCAAAAGTACTTAGTTGCTGCAAGTTCTTACCCAGTTTCCCTGCCTTGTAGGACTGAGTAGCTGGGCATGAGAAAGTGCTCTGGCCTGCAGACATGAGTCTGATCTGAAGCACAAAGCCATCTAGATGGTGTCAAATCAAGTATGCCACCTTGAACTATGGTATTTTAGTGAATCATTGTTTTTGTTTGTTTTTGGAGAAATACTTAGATTCTTATAACAAGTTAAAAATGGAGACATAGCTTTGAGATCTAAAGGATTTTAAATGAAAGACCCCAACCTCTGCTTTAAAAGTTAAACTCTGTATTCCACATATCCAAAAAAGTTATTTAGAACCATGGGAAACATATTAAAGATATAAATAAAACTTCTAAAGTTAATGTACAGTGTTTAAAACAAAAAAGATGGAAATGTGATTAACAGCATATTAGACAATGTAGAAGAAAAGATTAGTGAACTGGAAAACAACAGTGGAAACTTATAAAATGAAACACAGAGGAAAAATCAAAAATGGACACTGGTCTGATGTATGTATAATTGCTATCTCCAAACGAGAGGAGAGATAAAGGAGGAAGAAAACAGAAAAATTTTTGAAAAATTAATGGTGAAATTTTTCAAATTTCATGAAAACCGTAAGTTCAGATTCAAGCAGTTTAAGGAACCCTGAGCATGATAAATATAAAGGAACTGTACCAAGGTACATCATAATCATATTGCTCAAAATCAGTAGTAAAGAAAAAACCTTAAAAGCAGCCAGAGGGAAAACAAGACATATTATGGACTAAGAACTGCAGCAAATCTAAACACCAAAATTAAGGATCCATGTCACCAATTATTCATTTAATAGAACAGTCCTTATTGAACTACTAAGAATGTCCTCTAGAAAATAATCTGGTCTGTAACCCCTTTAAAGGCAGAAGCCAACTCCCATTTATTTCTTTGTACCCTACTGCACAGCCCTGTGGTAGAAAGAAGTTATGGGGAAACTACCTTCATTTCAGTTTCCAAAGTCATAAGTGCTTCTCAGGCTGCAGATTTTTATAGCATTTCCCAGTCCCACAGCCTACAGTGTTGAACTTTCTGTTCAAATGACCAAGCTGCGTGCCTCAGAAGTAACCAAGTCAGCAGGGACAGCTGCAGAGATATGTCTGGGCCTTTAGGTGTTTGAAGGAAGGAAATAGTAAGATGAAGATTTTATGCTATTTTGGTATTCTCATCTACTTTGGATTATAAAGTGAGAATTATAGATGAAGTATGATAGAAATTTTCAGTGTTTTCTGAATAATACCTTGCTGACAGTTTTTAGTGCATAAACCTGCCTATTAGTTCAGCAGTTATACCCAGTGTGAAATTCACCTCAAATATCTAGAAGATATTTATTCCATAATTTTTTTCTATTATTAATAGAGATTACTAATAAGGAGGAAGAAGGGTCCAGAGCAGACGAAGTCTGCTCTATTCCATATTTTAGACAAAAACTATTTTCTATTTTAGGCAGTGTTTAATAACTATGACCACCAGATGTCTCAGTCCACATCAGCTTTCAAGCAACATGTTAAAAATTCAGGGTGTGCCTTTTATAACAGACATACAGATCTGCCATAAGAAGGGAGAGTAAATACTCTGGTGGCAAAGAGAAAAGACAGAAGAATTTTAAAAAGCAGCTACAAGATGCAAGAGAGAAAAACTGCAAGAGGCCATTCAATGCCTTGGCTGTTGCTATGGAGTATTTATGTGTAGTTCATCATATTAACTACATAAGCTCTTTCTTATCAAAATGCAAATACACAAACATGCATAAAAGTCAATCATATTATCATCACCATGTTTTATAATTTATTAATGTATCGTATTAAATGGCAAGGAAATATGTGGGAAGGGAAGATAAATAATCCATAGGAATGATTTAAGATTGTCATTAAGCCAGACACTGAAGCATTGTTATAATGTTTAAAGGTTAGAAAAACTTGCAAAAAAACAAACAAACAAACAAATACCCTTGCTGGTGGCTCAATGGATAAGGCGCCAGCCTATGAACCCAAAGGTCACTGGTTTGATTCCCCAGCCAAGGCACATAACCAGGTTGCAAGCCAGGTCTCCAGCCATGTCTGTGGCTGGAGGCAGGTGAAGGACAACCATACATGGATTTTTCTCTCCCTCTCTGCCTCTCTTCCTTCCCTTTTCTCTGGAAATAATAAAATCTTTTGAAGAAAACAATAAATAAATCCTTACTTTGAAAAAAGACTTGATTTAAGAAACAATCTTAAGTAAAAGATTAACTTAGGATACATAGCATCAAGTTTCATATAGAGAGTGTTACCATCTGAAATCTAAAGTTCCAAAAATATGCTTTTACCACAACTATTGAAGTTTAGTGTCCTTAACTTTTTATGACCCAAACAGAAGCTGAAATGTGAAGGTAAAACACCAGGATTTTGCATAGAGATGAGTTTTTATAGACCTCATATCTGAAACAAGAATTATTCTTTATGGGGAGATCATGCATACTCTTTTTATGTGGCAAATTGACTAGCAAACTAGATCTTCATAACAGCCCTAAATACTTTTAAACTTTAAAATCCTCATTACTGGTTTATAAGAATCAGAAAAACATAATAGTATTATGGCAGAAGCAAAGTGATAAATGTTTTTCATAGTCAACATGGAATTCAGTTACCTTTTCCTCATTTACAGCATAATGAGGTTTTTGTGACAGAACTTTAAAACAATTGGATATAGTAGGTTAAAGATTTCCAAAAATGTGAACAAATGTTCTTTGAACTCCCATTTATGGATTAATTCTTTTGTAATTGAACTTCATGAAAACCCAGGGTTTGAAGTATAGAAATATATCTGTACTTGCCATTGAGCCAAACATTTTAGATATTTTTTTAGTCAACTTTCCTTCTAAAATAAGACTATTCTCATTCTCTATTGTTTCCTCATTTACTTTTTAAATATTTTAAATATTTAATGAGCTAACATGATAGCAACATAGCTGTAGTGAAGAAGGAAACAATCTCTTGTCATATGACCCAAATGAATGAAAAATAAGATAACTGGGAAATTTGAGACTTGCCCCTAGAGACAGGGCCTGCAGCCTTGAAAAGGACACCGAGTTTAGCATAGCATAGCAGTTAGCACATCACGTGCAAGTGAACCAGGGCAGATTAATGGAGTGCAAAATCAAGGTTTGCCATCTAAGACAAAGAGAATTATCTTTGTCCTAGTTAATAGTATGATATAAAGCATATGGTTTGAATACAAAGAAAGAGAAATTTGAAAGATTATAATGAAAATGGAGCAGAAGCATGATGCCTAATGGGTTAGAAATTGGGTCAGAATAAAGACAAAGGTTATCTGAAGACTTTGCCCCATCAGCCAGCTCCTAGACTTAACACTCATTTGTACATGATGACCAGCCTGTATGTTCAAGGATGGGCCCCAAGTTCAGCAGAAGGAGACAGGGAGGATCAGGGTCATAAACAAGTCATTGGCCCTGGTCAAAGCCGACTTAGTGATTTCTTTTCCATAAGACCCCAGTAAGTGGTACTGATAGCAAGGACTGTGCCTGTTATAATGTTCACAATAAAAAACATCTTTCTTTGTTCAGAAAGGTTCATTTTTAAAAGCATGATTTTTCATAAGAAATTACTGACTCAAGATAGCCTGAGGGGGGGCAGGGGGGAGCTGGTGTACTCGTTACTGTAGGTTTAGTGAATGCTTCCTCTGTGTCACTTTCACTTCAACTTGACCTTCTGTATTTGTTCTTACCACAAAAAAATATCTAAAACTTTCCCCCTGGGAAAACCTCTTGCTTGAACATTAATATTTTCAACATCGCATGAAGAGGTGCAATAAAATTTAGTCTTTGTATTAACTTGACTTACATTCCAAAAATACAAACAGAAAAACACTTTAAATATGCAATAGCTGCTATTACCTTGACCAACATTTTTATTAAATTGATTTTTTGGTTTACTAACATAAGGTAATTCTTCTCTAGTCCCCTTGATTAGAGATACCACTTTTCAAAATGGATTTTAAAAACAAAAATTAGAATCCTATAATGTCGCTCTGAATTTAAAGACCTGACACCTAAATTTTATGTCCACCACAAAGAAGCCCCACCATTTGAAGGGCCTGGTACCAATGCTGCCCAGTTGTTTCATCAGTCCTCTTGCAGCCACCAGCCAGACTTGTTCTACTGCTGGTCATTCAGATGATGATCCCCACTGAGAGAAAATAATGTGAAGCATACGACAAAAGACACAGGCTTCTGAATATGTTTAACTTTTTTTATAGTAGATCTTCACTTGAAATAAGACTAAACAAATAAACTCTTTTTTAATTTTTTTGACTTTGTCCTCTTATCATGAATTGAATGAAATACCATCATAAATAGCATGGCATTGAAGATGAATTCCTAAACAAATTTCTGGCTCGCAATCTGTACTAAATTCATTGCAACGTATTATTCATTTTATAATTTATTACAAAATTTATAATTTTATAATTGTAGGACTTTAGCACATGGTAGCCCTTTGACACTACAAGATGCTGAAATCTTTCTGAACGGTGAAATTAGGTTTGGAAGAATATAGCTTGAAAATGGGATTTTTTTTTACCATATGTACCAATAGGAAAAGTGGGAAAATGGCAAATTTAATAAGGAAGTCAATGGAAGAACAATCACATGACAAAACCATTTACTGACAGACTGTACTTGCAAAGCAAGATAACTTTTTAAAAAGATTTTATTTATTATTTTTAGACAGAGAAGAAGTGGGGGAGGCAGAAAGAGAGAGGAATCAAAATAAGGTTGCTTCTCACCTGCCTCCAGCAACGCAGACCTGGCTTGCAACCTGGTTACCTGCCCTGGCTGGGGAATCAAACCAGTGACCTATGGGTTTGCAGGCTGGCCCCTTAAGAAAACTTTTAAAATGTAGACATATGGATCAACAAATTCAGGATTTTAGCACCATGATGGGCTTGGCCTCATAATAGACTATTAAATATTTAAAAGATAATACTATCTGCAGTTATATAACAAATCATTAGGATTTCAAAAGGAAAAAGCCAGTTAAATTACAGTGTTAATCTCATTTTAGGAACATAAGTCAGCCTTAACTAAATCACCTTATTGCTAAAAGGGAAGAAGTTTTTCTTTGAAAAATCATAGCTATTAATTCTGTTTATGGCTGGGCTGGGAATCCACATTGAAATGAGGCAGCCTGGGTTCAAAAGTATTTACTTTATTACCAAACCATCAATACAGCCAAGAAACATTATTAAACACCAATTCATATATGAGTAACTGTCTTTGTTTTGTGTAATTCAATGTAGTTTTATCTCTAAGCCTCATTTTAACTAATGCAAAAAAAGAAAAAAAAAAGAAGGAAGGAAGGAAAAGCAAGCATTTAATCTAGACATTTTTAGGTAAATTCAACCAAATTCAGCTTTTCCCAGTCCTTCAGGCTTAAACCTTGGCTGAATTTGTTTGTCAGTTTTTAATCCTCTCCTTCCCCCTGCAGTTGTTGCCAAATGTGGGGAAGTGGGGGGGCATCTACAGGCATATCCCTGCCAGGGATGGGGATTGGATATCGATTTCCTAGTATGTAATCTTTTCTGTCCTCTTGTCCAAGACAAGCCTTGTTGTCCTGTTGGGTTCTCAGCTGGGACCTGGTTCTCAGTGATTGGACCAGCTCTGGTCCCATGTGCCCTCCAGGCCCACACTTGCTTTCCCCACTGTTGCTATCCCCTGAGACACAGCCACCTCCTTTTCTTAATGCAGGTAGGCTATCAGTGCCCACCATTCTGATATTTCCCCTGTCTTGTGGCCAACTCATTTATTGGCAGCCCTGAGCCCTTAGCCTTTCCTCTTTAACTAACTTACACAGCCCACCCAGTCAAGACCACAGAAACACACAAGGGCTTCCCTGTGCCACACTGGGGCCACAGGAACCTTCTTCTACCAGCAAGTCATGTTGTCATTCCTACTGTGTGGTTCCCACTCCATAATGGTGCAGGGGAGTTCTCCGAGTTTGGTATAGACCCTGCTGAGGTCCAGGAAGGGCAGCAGAGCTTCTGTTGACTCTACATGCTTCCATCTTCAAGGGGTATTTAATCATCAGCCCCTCACACAAGGGAGGTCTTGGCTGGGCATTTTGGGTGGCAGTCCCCCATGATGTTTTCACACCTCTTACTTCCTCTCCAACATGAAACCTTTCTCTCTCTAGCTTGGAGGCTCTATGTCAACTCTGAGGAGAAAGCATATTGTTTTCTGCCCATTCTTAGCCCCTTTCAAGTATACCCCATCTTTCCCCTGCATGTGCATCCTCTTAAACACCAGATGTTTGCTGTTTTGTTTTCTGTCCCATTCTGATATCTCATTGGGCTAGATAATAGCAGAAACTCACCAGGAAAAGCCATGGGTCAAGAAGAGGAGAAAGAATGGCATTTACTATTTATAATTATTATCCTATCACATGCAAACAAAAGTGATCTTTTCCTGACTCAAACAAGGCCATTCTCTTTGCGGTTCCAGTTATACACAACTTCTCTATTTCTTGTATAAAGTTTGCTAAATCCAGGCAGGTTGTTATCAAGACTAGATTGAAATGTCTAGGACCTCCATTGGCAACACTCAACTGGTCTTTAAACCAGGAGTTTAGAGGAAGGCCAGATGGATTACTGAAACACTAGAATAACAATTTATTATGCCAAGGTTAACTGGTGAATTTGCAAAGGATTACATTACTATGATTGCAGATGTGTATAATTTACAGTCTTTTTGAGATGCAGAAGAGAATGGTGGTTAAGCATCCCAATTCCACAGCAGTGCTCCCTGGGTTCAAGGCCTTGTTGTGCCTCCTTTTTCTCATCTGTAAAGTGGGAGTAACACTAGTACATACTGTATAGGGTTGAGATAAGGATTAAATGAATTAATACACATAAGAAATACTATTGTGCCTGGCATTTGGTTAAATGTTAGGTTTCTTTAGCTGAGGTTATTTTGAGAGGTCCTAACTCTCCTAAGATTCTCACTGGGAAAGCATCTCTCCAGGAGCAGTTTGGTCTGTGCTATTTCTTCTGAACCAGCTCTTCTTTCTTTGTCTCCTTTTCATCATTCTCCCTCTCCCATTCCTATTCTTAGTCTTTCTTTTACTCCTGAATCATCAGGCATCCTCTCTGCAGGTCATGGATCACTCTTCTCAAAGGCATACTGGTCCATGCTTGGTTTCTCCCTTCCCTGTACACGCATGCTCAGTGCACAGTGCTCTCATTGCCCTTAAAGTTTTCCACCTCAACTACAATGAGCCATGGTACACAGTTCTCTTTTTTTACGCCAGTGGTCCTCCTACTTTTGCTTAGATTACAAAACTCATAGCAACTCCTGCACCTTTCTAACCACCAAGAAGACTGCTGTACTTCCAAGACAACTAATTTCTCTTTTGAAAAAACTCTATAGGAGCCTGATGATTCTGCACTGAGTGTACCTGGAAACATTCCTCATTTTCATAACTTTGTCCACTTCTTCATGGGTTACACTTTGGTTACACATGACCTACTCTGAGACTGGTCAGTTGGTTGGCTACTACTTAAAAAGCATCACTATCACATATTTTTGCATGTCAAGAAAACTTGTGGAAATTTGTAACTTTTGAGTGAATGTAAATAACTTACTCTGAATTGCCTTACACTAAGCTAATATTGGCATACAAACACAAACACAATGGAAAGTTTCTAAATCAAAGTGATTTTCTCTGTGGCAATAACACTAAGTTCGAATCTGTTGCCTGATTATCCATTTTCACTTAGGGAGAATGTACCACTGTTGACCATTTTCTCATACCAAAAAAGTGTATTTGTAACTCACATTTTGGGCCATATGTAGCCTTTTTTTTTAACTCTCAAATCAGTTCCTAACAAAGCTGAAGAACTCTCATCATTTTCCAAACACTAAATCATCTTTCCATCCAACATGGGAGAGATATAATAGCTGGACTTCTAAGAAGATAAAGTCATAGTCTTCCCTTCCTACCTCATTTCAAATATGACCAAGTTCTTCTCTGTCAGCATTTGGAAGGATGGGGGAGAGAGCAAGGCAGTGTTTGGGAGACTGGGCACAGAAGACTGGGAAAGAGAGAATGAGATTCAGGCAGAGAAGGGAAGATTGTGAGCATCATAAAGAGAAGCGGATTTGGAGAAACAAGACTAGGGTTCTGGGGTGGGAAGGTCACTTAAAAACATTGTGTCTGGATTTCTTCTATAAAATAATACTAATGCTGCCTCCCAGGAGCTTGCAGAATTAGAAGATATCTCTGATGTACAAACCAGCATTCTGGGCTGGAATAAAGGTGGTACCAGGAGAGAGGCCATCTTTAGGGCCCATGCATCAGCCTGTCCAAATTCCCAAGAACACTTTCTACCATCTCCTAAAAGGTCAAGAACATCTCTCCAGTATAAAATCTATTGTTGATGTTCATCTCACCACTGGTAAACACACTCTGATTTTCATTTTCTTCCTTTCTGTGGCTTCCCTCCTAAGTTTTAAGGAAGAACACAACAATGAACGGGTTGCATAAGCTCAGGTTTCCCATCTTTCCTGGGCCCTGGAAACAAGAGGTTTACAAGTAATGGAGGAAGTAGATGAAAATCATGTCCCAACATGTCAAATTGCAAGTGAAATTTCCAATGGACATGAAGGAGGTTTTGTACTATGTTCATGGAGTATCTCCCTCTAAATTCCAAAAAACAGCTTCCAACCCTAATATGTTTTCCATGGCTAAGACTCCCTGACCACCCATTTCCTGCAAGCAGGGCTGTGACATAGTTCCCTGCAGTCAGGAGAAGCTTCAGTGATTGTTTCTGCTTCTTCCCACCCCCTCAGGCTTCCTGGAGTGGGGCAGGGGAAAGGTTTATGGTATAAGTTGATGGTGATAAGAAACTGTGAATGTGACTTCTAACCGTAGGATGGGATGAAGTTGTGTATTTTTTTAATTTCATATTTCATGCAGGGCTGGGCTGAGGATGTGGCAGGCATGGCGTATGCCCTACGTTCACTGCCAGAGGGGGCTCCCTGCCTGCCACAGGTGAGAGCCAGCTCTGGGGTGTCTGCCCCATGGGGAAGGGGGGTGGAGGGGCCCAGTGGGGGAGGGATGGGGACTTTGCTCCACCTTTGGTGGTCCCCAGGAGGATTCAACCACAGAACCTGAAACTTCATGTTGTGGATGGCATTTTCTGAGATCGTAAATGCAATTGCCACAGATTAAACCCATATATGGGTTGGTTTTTTATAGTGCACTCTCTTCTCTGGAACACCGGACAAGACTATAAAGTATGTATGCAAATGTCTAAAGAATCTGGGCCGACCTGCATTCTTTGATGTGAACTGAAATGCTTTATCATTCTGATATTGCAAGTATATTTCAATATTATGATGAGGTGTGTTTTATTAAGGTCAACAACTACCAATCCAAAATAAATTGTGTGTCTTATTTTATAAATATGGAATTGTGGCCCTAGACACAAAGAATTTTGATCTAAACAGTTTTTTAAAGTTTATCATTTTTACTCTTGATTTTCAATGTCATATTTACCTCTACGCACCCCTACCTTCATCTGACTTATTTATTCTTTATCATTCAGCAGATAACTGGTGTGGTTAGCAACTAACTCAGCTCAATGCCCCACCTCCATATTAAATCTCTTTTTTTTTTTATGATCATTCACATTCAATTTTTTATCATTTGCAACATTTTCCAGGGTCCATTTTTTATTCCTCTTAATGTCAATGGACAGCCCTTTCTTTCCAAAACCCTCACACCTTAAAGCATCAAGTATACACATCATTCAAATGGCTACAAATGGCTTTCCAATTTAAGTATAGAAAATGCTCATACCAGAGAAGTAAAGTGCTGTTAACTGACTCATCCCTCAAAGCTGTATCATGCATTGAAGGCAAAGATAAATAAATAAATGAAGTTAAAACAGTTAACTACATGTCTAACCCATTCAACCTATTCTACAGCTAGGTCTTGATAATTCAACCTTTTGGTGCCTGCAAACTGCAGTCTGAAAACCTGTACATGCAACCGGCATATTGGGTTTTCCTCCCCCCCTTCTGACTCCTTTGCCTTCCATCTTTTCCACAGTGGTCCGTGTACATCCGAGCCGCAGTCCGGAAAGAGAAAGGCCTGCCCATCCTCGTGGAGCTGCTCCGAATAGACAACGACCGTGTGGTGTGCGCAGTGGCCACAGCACTCCGCAACATGGCTCTGGACGTCCGAAATAAGGAGCTTATCGGTATGTTCTCTCCCATCCACAGCACCTCCGTTGTTACATGAAAATGTTTCCCCGTGGGGTCCATGTGGCTGAATCCACATGCAGAACATATGTCCATGCAGAAATAGTGCATTGATTAGGGGCCGTGATTTTTTTTCTCAGTTCTCCTCGCTTAAGTCCAAGGACCCAGTTTTTCTTTCAGAGTTTGGAGGAAAATGCAGTGCTTGTTGACATTTCTAATCCTTGCAAATGAAAAACAACCACGATGCTCAGCACTGCATACCATCTTCCCTGTCCTTCAGTGCCTGTCACGCTCTTTCTTTGCATTCCATGTGGTGAATAGCAGTTGAAATAGGATCCATGCCAGTTTGCTTCCTCTCTCAATTTTTAAATTTATTTTGGATGAGACCATATTGGTTCTGTAATCCTTTCTGTTTGGAGAATGATCTTTCTTTAATATGCTATTCAAGAAATGGTATATTACATTCATCTATATATTAACAGATATGTATCTATGACCTACTTTGTTCCAGGCTTGTTCTGGGCCCAGAGATTATTCCATCAGTGAGCAAGGCAGATAGGAAGCCTTGCCCTGTGAGTATACATTTGGGAGAAGGGAGCTGTACACTAAACAAAATGCACACATAAATCCCATTGTCAGTTAGGAATCTTCAATGGGGGGAAATGGCCCTGGGCAAAGGAGACAGTAATTAGTGAGGTTGCCAATTTTTTAATTGAGGTGAGATTCACATAACATAAAATTAACCATTTTAAAGTGTACCATTTTGATGGCATTATAATCACCACCAATATCAAATTCCAGAATATTTTCATCACCCTGAGGAAAACCCTGCACCCGCCAAGTAGTCACCTCCTATTTTCCCTTCCTCCCAGGTGCTCGTATCCACCAACGTGTGGTCTGTCTCTGTGGATTTTCCTATTCAGGACATTTTATGTAAATGGGATCATGTAATATGTGAGCTTTTGTGTCTGACTTCTTTCACTTAGCATGAGGTATTGTGATTTTAAATGGGAGGTCAAGGTCAAGATAGGAGTTATTGAGAAGGTATCATTTGAGCCAGGACTTGAAGGAGTGAATATTTGGGGGGAAGCACATCTAAGCTGAAGGAGGTGCCACTGCAGAAGGCCCCTGGAAGGGAAGCTGGGAGCAGGCTCAAAGCCTTTAAGAGACCTGTATGCCTGGGGCCAAGTGAGTGGTAGGACCTCAGGCCAGAAAGGCCTCCTGGTTCCTCCCTCTGTAGGCGGGAAGTTGTCAGGCCAAGGCTGATTGATGCCTGGAGAACTAATGAATCACAGGGACCTACCTGGGAGGAGGCACAAGCCTCCAACAGACTGTTGTCTTAATATAGGTATTGGGGATTAAAGAGATCATTCCGGAAGGGTCATTGGTCAGTCGGTGCAGCTGGAAGCCTGGCAAGCGTGACTGCAGGTAACAGGTGTCAGTGGAGGTCAATCAGCAGGGAGCTGGACCACCCACCATGAGGTTCAGGTGACCTCTGGAGATGTAGCAAAAAGCCACGAGTGAGCAAAGGAGCAAGATTTCACTTCTGGAGCAGTTGGAATACCAGCCGTTGATCCAAATTTCATACCCAAATTTTACATAGTAACATTTTTGCCATTCATATTCCTGCTTGTGGTGTACTTTGTGGTCTGGGAACCAAACATCTTTTTCCCCTGCCATTTCACAGTACCCATCATATCTTCCAATGAAATCTGAAGTTTTTGCAGGTCACCAGCCATGTATTTATTCACAAGGAAACCAGACTTCAAATCTGTGCTCATACATGCAGTTATTTTTTATACTTGCAGTGAATCATAAGTCATGAAATAAACACAATTTGATATTTAGATTTAGTTTGACTTTAAATATTGTTTATAGATTTTGTAAAGTATTGAAACTAGGCCATTAGCTCAATAAGTCAGGATTCTCTCTCTTGCTGTCTCTCGCTCGCTCTCTCTCTCTGTCTCTCTCTCTGTCTCTCTTTGTCTGTCTGTCTGTCTGTCTGTCTCTCTCTCTCTCTCTCCTTTCTTTCTTTTCCTGATAGTAGTTGTTTCAAAGAGGACAGGACTGGAGCTTCTGATAAAATCCCATGGCTCCTCTTGAAGGAAAAATCAATAGCTAATCAGTCTACTGACTAGATATTCACTACTAGGTATTGTGAGTTTGTGTGTTTTATTTCTTTTGGTGGATTAAAATATAACAAAATAGAGAACTATTGATTCGTTTTCTAGCTTCCAGGTATCCCTTCTTTCACCAAAGCCAGTTATCTAGTACACTGAGGCAGGAACATTTGGAGTTCCATATTGCCATGTTAAATTAAGCTTTTACTAGCAAATGTCACCAGGGAGGAAAGGGAGCCAATCACTTAAAAATAGAAGTGAAAATACCTTAAGTCGCAGGCTTTATGGAATCAATAATTTTTTTCTTAAATGAGAAAAGCGAAATTTTCCAACAAACACAAATACAACATTATATTCTATCTAGGAAAAAGGAAATGTGGCCTTTACTAATTCTTTTACTTTAACTATGGTATCAAAGTAGTGGTTTTTATAGAAAAATGCTGCATAGAACGTTATATATTGAACAGGAAATTGCAATGATTTTGAACCAAGAACAAAGATGGTAAAATTCTACATCTTCTCTTTTCTACCAGTTCTTACTCAAAGCTTTGGTGATGTCATGTAATTTCATGGTATTAAAGATCATCTATATTCTGACAACTCCCAAATAGCTATCTCTGGCATGAATCCCACATCTCTGTGGCCAACTATCTGTCTAATATCTCCACTGGATATCCAGCAGGCATCTCAAGTACAACATCTCCAGACCTGAGTTCCTTATCTTCTCCCCATACCCAATCTTTCCACAGTCTTCCTCACAACAGTGGAAGGCAGTGTGTCCTGGCAGTGTGTCCTTGCAGTGGTCCAGGGCAGGCACCTTACGGTCCTGTTTGACTCCTCACCTTTCATATCCAATCTGTCAATAGATCTGCCCTTCCTTCTGTATTTTCTCAGAAATGAAAAACGCTTCTCATCTTTCTTGTGTTTTCCTCAAACTCCCATCAACTCTCACCTGAGTCATTACCATGGCCATCAACCTGGTCTCTCTGCTTCTGTCCTCACCCCCTACAGTCTGCTCAACACAGTAACCAAAGTGGTCCTGTTAAATCCCTACAGCATATCATTTCTTCACTCAAAGCACCTCATAGCTCCTCCTCTCTCTCAGCATAAGATGAAGTCTCTCAAGGCAGACACAACTCTACAATGCACTGCTCTGCTCCCTCTCTAACCTCACCCTCCCACCTTTCTCTGTCATTGTGTTCCCCTGACATATGAGCACAATCCTGTCTCAGGACCTTTGAACTTGCTGGTTAGAATCCTCTTTCTCCAGGTGTCTACGTGGCTCTGTTCTCACTCCACTCACATCTTTACTCAAGTGCCAATTTCCCAACACAACCTTTCTTGGCCTCCATTTAAAAAATTCGATCCCTAACTGCTTCCCTGCTTTGTATTTCTCTACAGCACTGATTACCTTCTAATATACAACATACTGTTTACTTATCTTGTTACCTGTTCATCTCCTGGCTCTGGAATGTGAGCCCATTAAGGGCAGGAAATTCTGCCTTGTCTGGTCACTGATGTAACCCATGAACCTAGGACAGCACTCAACCCACAGTAGAACTTCATAAATATTTTACTGAATTATAAAACTTGTTTCCTATCTGACCATCATTTTAAAATGATTCCTAAATCAGCAAAACATTAAGCAAAATAAATAAAACATCTCTTAAAGAAAATGACTTTATACTAATCAGGAAAATTATCAAAAAGCCAGTTCATCTGCCAACTGATGTTTACCAAATGTAGGCGCTTAGAATTTCAGAAGGAATCTGGGTCTTCCCATCATGGAGTCTAGGGTTTCACTTTAACTTACATCTCTTCCTATACATTCTTTCAGTTTGGGGGCGGGGGCAGAACAGCTGCAATACCCCAGTTAGGGAATGGTTTATCTTCACTGGGCTCCATTATCAGCAAATCCAGATGAGCTGTTGAACAGCAATCACACTACCCCGTCAGCGGTAATGAGGATCATACAGTATCTCTAAAAGGAATGTCACACTCTCTGCTTCTCCTGTGGCTTCCCGTTCAGGCTGAGGTTTTTTGGGTTTTGTTTTGTTTTGTTTTAAGATTTTTATTATTTTTAGAGAAACAGGTGAGGAGGAAGGAAGAAAGGGAGAGAAACATTAATGTATGGTTGCCTTTCACCTGCCTCCAGCCATGGATCTGGCTGGAGACCTGGCTTGCAACCTGGTTATGTGCCCTGACTGGGAATCGAACCAGTGACCTTTGTGTTCACAGGCTGGTGCCAATTCACTGAGCCACCAGCCAGGGTCTCCCATTTGGGCTGTTTTTATGGTTCTGTGTATGTCCCTTCTTTCAGGCGGGTGGTCAGTATGCTGTAGACAGGTCTGTGTTCTCCTGAATGACTTGATAAAATAGCCCAGCTTTCCTCACATCTGTACCTTTTTTTGTGACCTCTGATAATATTAATTACCCTTCTGAGTAAAGTGTGTCATTTCATCATTCAGAAAGATTTCTTTATTTTTTTAAATTAAAGGTACTGATTAGCTTCTGTGAAAAGATCAAACAATATTATATCACTTTAACCAGTTTAGCAAAATGCCATCCATTCCAGAAGGTGGGTAGTCCCTGATGAAGATGGCAGATACTTACTTATTTGAACCAAATCTCCACCCTCTCTGCCAATGAAACAAAACAAACAAAACTCCAATTTTTTTTTTTTTCATTTAAAATACATACAAGCACTAGAGAGGGGAGCTATCTAGCCCTTGGGGAACATTGGTCTAACCCGTGGCTGCCCCTCCATGGAAACGAATGCTCAAGAGAATAATTTCATCGTAGGCGCTGTTTTATTTTGCTGCATTTACAGACACATAGGAAACCAAAAGGTTGTATCAAAGTACTTACACTGGCGCCATACCTAGGTTCCCAGATTCATAAGGTTCTGTATTCCATAACTGCGTCAGTGTCACATTAGGGGTGCTGTCTTGCATCTTAGATTTCCACTGTGCAGTTTTATTCTTGTATTGGCTTTTACTTTGAGGTGCATCTCAATGTCTCCCACTGACGTACTAAGCAGGGATCTGGCACCTTGTTCATCTTTATTTCCTCCGGTGCCTAGCACTTTGCTTTACCTGCAGTGATCACTCAGTACATATGTGCTGTAATAATCCACTGGCAGATGAATAACAAGGGTCGTTCGTTCTGAAGAATGGACCTAGAGGAGGTTGGGGAATCCCAAATGGAGAGAGGAAGACGTGGACGGCTGTCTCCTTCAGCCTTTTCCCACAGCACACAGGGCAGGAGGAAAGGCCCACGGCTTCAGTACTCACCGACATCCAGGACTCGCACTCCCTCCTCCTGCTGCCACACTGGACGAAACCTGAGACTGGGAGGGAAATAGTAATGCTTTTCTCCTGTGTGCTTCCCTCTTTGCCAGGGGCTGGCAGGGCTGCTGCCGCCTGCAGGTAGTACCAGCCGAGCTCACTGAGTTCCCTCCCTTCCTTCTCGCCCCTGGGTGCCGGCAGCTTGCCAGGCATTCCTCCCCGCCCCCCCACTCCCCTCCCTAGACTGCAGAAAAGGCCCTCTCCTGCCTCGTAAACCTGGCCCTTCCCTGGTCTGCCTGGGGCCTTCCTCCTCATCCTCTCTGCTCTCAGGCCCCTTCCCCTGTCTCCCTTCTCGTGTGGATGGTTGAGTCACCGCATTTGGAAGAATCCATAAGAGTCCTTCTTTGAGGCCCCCACGCATTCGTAATTACATGATCCGTTCTTCACATTTTCCTGGCCTTTTCACATGGGCAGCTAGCGGAGCCTCTGTCCTGGCAACAACTTCTCGATCTGTTCCTGCCTCAAAGGGAGCACCAGGCAGAACTCAGCTCTCCCAGGGGGCCGGGAGAGGCCGTTTCCTACCAGAGTGTGCTGGCCCCAACCACGGACACCCCCAGGAGGGATGGAGAGAGAGGAGCCCCAGGTGTGCCTAGCACGCCCGTCTCATCCATCCCTGCACTAGTGAATCAAGCCCGGTGATGTTCCTCTTCCCTCACACAGGGTCAGACCATCCCCTTCATTCATTCTGGGGAGTCTGGTGGCTGGTGGCGGTGGAGAGCATTCCCAGCTTCTTGCTAAAATCTCTTTAAACTGGTAAGATCTCATCTGGCCATTCTACAGATAAATAAAGGGAAAAAGTATTTAACTATTTAACTAATACGTAAATTAAAATGTTCTTACATATAAATGATTGGTCTTTAAGAGAAAATAAAGAAAAAATAATGTTGTCAATAGAATGATAAGCCACCTCTCCGCCACAGCCCCCCACCCACCCCTGCCAATCTTCACTTGGCGGGAAGTGTGTTTTTCCTTCAGAGAACTGGCTGGCGGGGGAGGAAACCATTGTATCCACACCATCCTGAATGCTACATTGCTTTACAAGCATTCTCTCTCTTTTTTAAAAAAACATTTTTTAAATTTCCCAATTACATTTGACATACGATATTGTATTACTTTCAGGTGTACAACCCAGTGATTAGACATTTATATAACTTGCGAAACAACCGCCCTACTAAATCTAGTACCCACCTGGCACCATACGTTGTTATTACAATATTATTTACAATATTCCCTATGCTGTACTTTACGTCCCCCTGACTATTCTGCAGCTACCAATTTGTACTTTTTAACCCCTTCACCTTTTCCACCCAGCCCCAATCCCACCCCTTCCATCTAGCAACCATCAAACACTCTGTACCAATGAATCTCTTTCTCTTCTGCTTGTTCATTTATTTTGTTTTGAAGAGTCCACATATAAATGAAATCGTATGGCGTTGGTCTTTCTCTGTCTGACTTACGCTGCTCAGCACAATACCTTCTAGGTCCATCCATGTTGGTGCAGCTGGCAAGATTTCATTCTTTTTATGACCAAAGCATATTCCAGGTATATATGCACCAAGCATTCTTTTTCATTTAGTGATCTCACAGCTGAATTTTTGAGATGTACGTCCCTGGAATTCTAGACCTGTAAACATCAATCTTCATCTAAACTTTGGGCTACACTTCTACCCATTCTCTGGAGCATGTTCTCCGGGAAGTTAACAGATACCTAAACCCGGTCTCCCCCTTCATGAAGCAGCATGCCAAGTGCTACTCAAGAGATCATTTCTCAAAGTTTGTCTAAACTCTTCAGCCTAGGATTGAGGCACATCCCAGCCGTCATCCTCTGGGCACTCAGAAGACAGCTTTGCACCCACGGTGAGTCCTGGCCAAACCAGGAAACAGAGAGCTGTAGTAACATATGGCACCCCCCACCCCCAGTATGTGTGTGTATGTGTGTTGCTGTCTCATCTCATGCCACTGGCTTGCATGTAGCAGAGTCCCCTGGCATGTGGGTACCTCATTCTGGAGGGCAGGCTGCTCATCACACAGAACTGTGGGCACCTTGTCTACCTGTTTCCCTGACCCTGGCGAGCAGTCCCACCCACGCCCAGGGTTAGACTGCGTTCTAGAGCCCCACTCAGGGCATCCTGGGGAGGCTATGTGTTATGTTTATTCCGGAAAATTTGAAAGCTTCACTTTATGAATTCAGTTTGAGAACATTTTGGTGACATGCCGTCTGCTTTTCAAAACGTGTTTCTTCAGACCCTAGCAGATGTTGTTTTAATTAAAATACATGCAGTTTCAATTAGTGCTTTAAAAAGAAGCCCGGTTTCCCAGACAAGGTGATCTTTTGGAGCACTCTCTCCTGGCTCACTTCAATAACTGGATTTCCCAGCCCAAATCCTGGGTGGTGGCAAAACTGCGTGCTTTGGCCCAAACTTGGTATCTTCAGATTAAGTGCCTGTGTTCGAGGTCTTATCTCCCAAACCCAGGCACCTAATCTTGTGAATGCTGCCTCCCTTTCCCACGGAGCCCTGGGTTCTACGTTAATTAATTCAGACCTTTTGGGGAGTTTTGGCAGCTGGGTCTGGCAGATAAAAAAAATTCCTTGGAAAGGGGACTTGTAAATATATTGAACAGCCAATAATTATTTAATTAAACAAGACAATGACCACTCCTTGGAAGGGCCCAATATGGGGAAAAGGTAAAACTGAGAGGTTTCCCATTTGTTCAGATTCAGGACCTCTGCTTAAAGACCTGAAAAAAAAAAAAGAGAGAGAGAGAGAGAGAGAGAGCGAGAGAGAAGAAGAAAAAAAATCCCACTTTAATTTCACTGTTTAGGTATTCATTTTATGCCTGGCCAAACAGTTTCAGAAAAAGAGCTTTAGAGAGGAGAATGCATGAGAAGTGAAGTGGTTCCTCTCAAATACCCCAAATCTTAGGAATCTAAAATAGAAAAGAGGTTTTTAGCAGGATAACGTTTTTCAATTTTATTCCTTCTACATCTTGACTTTCATCTTCTCCCCCGGCCAAAGTTTTAATCAAGTGGAAATTGTTCTTCTTACTTTCTGATACTAAAAATAATGGAATTAGATAATAATTTAAAAGTTTACAGATGAATCCTCTTTTTAGCTACTTAGGCTTACATGTGGTCGTATCTGTTAGGCTGGATCTTGAGAAATTACAGGGCAGGCAAGGGTGGCCATAATTGGGGGTTCTGCTAAAAAAAGGTGGGGCTGATGCTATGTATTGCATGGGCCAGTGGTTCTTCCCTGGAGGACACCTGAGGCAATGAGAGGAGAAGAGGACAGCCACCCCAGGAAGGACAGGGCAAACCCCAGGCAAGAGGCCAGTGACCCAGGAGGCAGATGAAAACCTGTGGGTGCAGCCCCTCGCACCTGGGCAGCCCGAGGCTGGGACCCAGTGGCCTGGCCAGTGGAGGGGCATGAGCAGCAAGAACAGGTTTTGCTCTTGCTGAAGAAGCAGCCTGTCAGTTCACCTGGCCGGACTGGAGTCAGAGAGACACTGGGTAGCAGGAGAGAGAGGCATAGGCAGTTCTTGACAGCTCCTCATCAAAATGTCCTAAAAGTTCTGTCAAGAAATTCAGCCGTAGCTCAGATATTCCTTCTTTTATAACCAAGAGAGTTTATGAAAATTTCCTATCAGGAAAGCCTATTTTTCAAATTCAAAATGAAATTTTCCTATGCAACTTTGTGTGTTGTAATGTCTTGGACCAATGTCCAGTAAAATAAATGGCTTTGGAGTGGAATAATAAAAGACAAGTGGTTTGCGTCCTGAAGCACATGATACCCTTTATATCCCAAATTTTATCATCCTTATGATTTAATACAGGCAACTGAAGCTGAGACAGTACAAGCCAGGCTGGGGTGGGCATATAGCATGTGCAATGTGTTGCTTTTAAATTGAAGTCACTAATGTGCCAGCATCGATCTTGGAGGGTATTCAACGTGCAAGACAGATCAGAAGGTAAAAAATGCCCATGTTCCCCACCTTAACACTTGAACAAACAAATTTACTTATCAGCAAGAGAAGTTATAACAGTAGAATGGAAATGGCAGTGTTCAACTTCTACATTGACTATTAACTCCACAGACTAATATCACTTCATGTCTATGTGAGAGTGACCTTGTTACTTTTAAAATGTTGGAGTATAGGTGTGTGTGAGAGATGACCCATGGGCTTCTCACACCAGTGATAGTTATGGAGGGCCACCATGTGCTGAGACCCACTAGGGACACTGTAGTGGACAGGCCTCAACTCCTTTAGACCAGAATTCCCCACCCACACAGTACACCATCAATGGGTCACAGCCCTTAGGAAGGTCCGGGAGCATCTGATTCTGCCCAGGCACAAGAATCCAAGGCCTTCAGCAGGACACAGCCCTCACCCCAGGACACATCCCCGGTATTACTGTTTTCCATATGTGCCACACTAAGGACACAGTTTGAAAGTTCTGCCCTAGACAGGCCTCCCACCTACACAGCCCGATATAAGGCATCTTCACTCTGTCACTGTCTAGAACTCAAAAGGTGGATGGACTTCTAAGCCATCATCTCCTTTACTCCTTACATACTCAAACAATAGTAGTTGTTACAGGACCTCATTTTTCATGTGACACAAGTGGGTAGAAACTTATTTATCCATATATGGTAAATCCATCGTGATGTCATATTGATATTTCTGGGGAGAAGTTCTTCATTTCTCTTTACTATCCATGTGCATTTCACCTTTTAATTTCAGCCTATAGTTGGCAGATGTAGGGCATACCTAAGGGTTCCTACTTGGGTCACTTTGCCCCTCTTGCCCTTCCTGTCTTCCACCCCTCACTGTTAGCACCTTGACCTTTGTAAGGGACTCCAGTTAAGAGGTAGTCAGTATTTCTATGATGTGAATGAAACAGAATGAGCTCTGCTGCCTGATTTGTTTTCAATAAACCAATTCTGTTAAGGCCCCAAGAATCTCCATGCTTCCTAGGACAGGCATGTCTCTCTTCTAACCTTGCTCAAACCTCCCAGCAGCATTTGACATTTTCATACTCATATATCTTGGTTTGTAAGATGAAACTTCCCTGGTTTTCTTCCCTTTTTCTCCTTTTGGCTTTTCCTCCTCCACTCTGTCTCAGAGCTCCTTCTGTAAAGCCCATCATATATAAATTCTTTATTTCTGATATTGTATTTTCCAGTCCTAGAATTCCCATTTGGTTCTTCCTTATAGTTTTCATTTCGCTGATAAATGTTTCCATTTTTTTCATGGATGTCATCCATTTGTCCATTAAATAATTTACTTATGTATCAGAGATAAAGTCCCTGTCTGCCTAGTCTAGCATCTGGGCTATTTGTGGATTTGCCTACATTGACTGGCTTTTTCTCTTCATTTTTGGTCACATTTTCTTGCTTCATTGCACATCTTGTGATGAGTTATTTATGCCAGACATTGTATATTTAAATACTAGAATTGATTGAAATATGTCATACATGCCTCCAAAAAAAAAACCAAAACACTCCATTTTTCTATTGGATTGCTAAGGTGAAGAGTTGAGTTCATCTAACACTTATTTTAGCTCTATCTGGGATTTGGTTAAATTCAGCTCAGTTGCAGCTTTAGTTAACTTCAGGCGTTTTAAGAACAGGATCAATATTAACCGACATTTGGGCTTGGAAGCTGATCACCTACAGATTCTGGAGATTTCTCTGTGCACTGTAGCCCAAACATCAGTTGTCTGAAACATAAGAGCTCACTCTTTCCCCCCTCCCACTCTCATACTCTCTGTCTCTCTATGGCAGGGGTGTCAAACTCATTTTTACAAGGGGCCACATCAGCCTCTCAGTTGCCTTCGAAGGGCTGAATGTCATTTTAGGACTGTTTAACTGTAACTACTCCTTAACAGTTAATGGAGCCAAGTAGAAACAAGGCCTGGGGTCAAAGGTGCCAGGCCAGATAGGACAAGGTGGAGGGCCGGATTCAGCCCACGGGCCTTGTGTTTGCCACCCATGCTCGACTGGGATGCTCAGCTGGTAGCTGTTTGGATCACTGCATGACACACATTGTTCTGATAACTCTATTCATTTTTCTCAGTCCATCCTCAGGACTTACTAAGTTCACAACCTTCCTTCCAATCAGGTACTCTCCCTACTGTCCCTGCACTTCAACACTCACTTTTCAGCTATTCTGAACCCCCCAATTATTCTTTCACCTCCTTTCCAATCCACTCCTTGTACCCCGCAACATAGCACAGAAGAAGTGCTGAGTACGAGACACATATTAGCCAGCTGAAGTAGTGTCATCTCCTTGGCCAGGCTGCTAGCTCTTCCGGAACAAGAACATCTCCCTCTCTTTTTATGTTCCTTGTGAAAGCCCTGACATCACCTCACATTGTGTGAATGTGGTGACAGCAGCAGTAGGTGTTGCATTGTTCTTGTTCTGCTAGAATGTGAGCTGTGAGGGAATAGGAGAAGGATCTTTCTTGTTTGCCATTGAACTCCCATAACAGGGCTGCTTTGGCATCTAACAGAAGCTTCTGAGTTTTATTTGAATGCATAATAGAGTCAATAGATTGAGGTTTCATAAACCAGATTTCCATTTGCATACATAGAGTTTCCTAATTATTCAACATGGGACATAGCCTGCACCATAGCATCTTTGGTAGCTGAGACACACCTGCATCCTCCTTCCTCACCTGGGACGCAGCAGCACCACTACACCCCTAACCCAAAACTAATGCCTTATTTTTATTATGCAACCCAAAGCAGGCGTAAAGCACTTTTAAAGAATGTGATTCTTGATCTCCATGGTACATTAGAATTACATGAGCCCATCTCCCAAGACATCACGGTATTAGTCTTTATTTTGAGGCTCCCTGAGGGGTTGAAATATATGATTGATAACTACAGCTTTAGAATTCCATCAGACTTATTGTAACTAAAACCAGCCTGCTAATCTCCTGGAAAACTGTCTTCTTCCAATTTTGAAATATTTTACAATGAGTACAGTTTAAACCTAAGTATTTTTCTCTGAGGTATTCCATTCCCTTGATTGGAACAGATGCAAACATTTTCTTCAGAAATAATTTTGATCCACATTTCCTCTTTATGTTGTTGTACATAATAGGTAATTGCTTTGAAATAGTAGATTTCAGTTAACATTGCCGCTAACATTACTGATATCTGGAGTCAAAACAAAGCATATTGTTGAAAATATGTATACAGGAGGAATATCAAATGGGTATTTCCTTGTTTTAATATACTCTTTCATAACACACTAAAATAGAAATACCATGAGCCTCTTTAGTCTGGCACAGTCTAACTTTATCTTTTCACTTAATAAAGCCCCTGTGTTTTTTAATTGAATTTATTGGGGTGAGGTTGTTTCACAGGAGCATACAGGGTTCCAGGGTACAACTCAACAAAACATCATCTGCATGCTGCATCATGCACCCATCATGTTTAAAGACTAACGGATTCAAGAAGACACATGTAAGGAGCTTATTAAAAGCATCAAATTCAAGTGTAAGACTGATAGTCAAGTTCAGAGCAGAGACGCCTACAGGAGATGTCTCAATTCTTCTGAAAGGGATAGGATTTCCCCCAATGCTGTCCTTCCTACTGAAGGTGGCTGACTTCCCCACCAGTTGGAAAGCCTGCATGTGTCTGGCATGGTCAGAGGGAGGGTTGGAGGTGCTGCTCTCCCCCAGGCCCCACTTTCCCTTGGCCAGAGTCTTAGCTAATCTTCGGAACCTGTGTCTTTGCATTGGGTTCAGGAAGGAAGCAAGTTCCGTGGGGGTACCAGTGAGCAGGAATGGAGAACAAAAATAAACAGAAAGTGTACAAATTCATAATCCTGCCTCTCAACCATCCTTCAAAAACACTTTATTATTAGCTTTATCTTTCCGAGACCTACTTTTCTTGAACTAAAGCTACTTATCATTTCTCAAATATATTATTTTTTGCTGCTACCTCATACCTTATGCCTGAATGACTTTTAAAATGTGTTCTCTTTCATATGCAGAGGGATGCTAGGCAGCGTGGGATTTAAGTTGCTTTTCAATCTGTTGTGACAGGATTTCACAGATGCCCCTCCACCTCGTCCCCTTCCCCACCCACTGACCAACGGAGTATGTTGTGTGCAGGTGTCTCTGGGATTTGGTATAGAGGCTGCATCAGCCACTGGGAGAAGCTAATGGGTCCCCTTGAGGATCCAACCTTTGACCTTGCTTCTTGGGCAGGATGCTTATCTACTGAACCAATGACTGGCAGACAGTGGGAGACCCAAGAAGTAATTCTTGTGGCTACATTGAACACTCCTCAGTTTACCAGATACTGTCTATCCCATCCCTAGTGATCATCTTGTTCCGTGACTCCTCACTTACCCAACAGGACAGTATTGGAACAGGTAACTCCCATATAACATGGTTGTTGAGTTCCTTAAAAATGCCATGTTATGCAAATCCATGTTCTATGAAACAAAGAACCAGTACAAAAAAGGGAGTTAGGTTCCAAAAAAGTTTAAAACCTACTACGGTTTTTTTTTTAATTAAGAGAAATATCATTGTTCAAACAATTTTCACCAAAAGTATAAGATATTAATATGTATTAAATAATGTTTTCTTCATCATCACTACCTGGCACCATTAACCAAGGGCATTTTCTTTTTGACAAAATATATTTTCATCTTCTCAACTTTCTTCAGCATAATCTTGATGCCTATTCTGTACTTTTTCCAAAAAGTCTGTTATTTTAGATTGCTTGCTTTTAGCTGAGCGATTCTTATAAATTTCATTACTTTCAAATGAGATATCTTTTGCTCTTAAAAGCTCTTATTATGCTTTGTGTTGTTCGGGGAATTCTAATTCTCAGACCATGTTAAAGTGAAACCATGTTCTAGAAGGCTGTGTTGTATACACAAGGGTTTTCCCCCAGTTCTTAAACCATGTTAGAGTGAAACCATGTTATAAAAGTGCCGTGTTATATGGGGTTACCTGTACTGATAAGGAAATTTGTCAAATGAAGAAATAGAAATATTGTTTTTAAGTATCTTTATATGGAAAAATAGAGAAATTATTTAGTTACCTACTTTCCATTAAGCAAAGGACTTGAACCAGCTAAAAACACTGGAATTTAAAGACCTCCCCTGGATAAATAATTTAAAAGGTAAGCATAGCTGTGCTACTGATTAGATAGTAACAATCTATGTATAAGCAGCAAACAATGAGTAGGAAGACTTTGGTAATTAAGTATAGTTTGTGGCAAAGCCTATTTAAATGGACAAGTGACCCCCAAAATGTAAACATGACTGCATTTGGGATAACTAGGTGCAGGTGGGAAGATTGACTGAGTCATACTTTGCCTTCTTCCCACTTGGCTTCCAGCATCCATGCCTTTCAGTTTCCCAGCTGGCCCAAAGGCCACTCTGCCTGTGCCTGCTGTCTCCAGCCATCGCTGGAGTGGAGGATTTGGGATGGTCAGGTGGGAGTGATGCTTGGAGAGCTATGCTGGGGGAGTTCAGGAAACTGAAGTCAAGGAGACAACATCAATGACTGGGTACAGAATAAACCAGCAGCAACTGCCTGGAATCCCAGTTAGTTTAATGAGACTAACAAGTCTAACAAGACAACAGTGGGATTGAGGTGTGTCCAGCCTTTACCAAAAATTGATTCTTTTGTTATTTTTCTTCAAGTATTCTCATGAACTTCTGGGAACAAAAACCTCATTTCTGTTTTGCTCAGGTAAGAGAGACAAGGATAATTTTAGCTCATGGAATCCACAGAGGCAGGGAGGCCCAGGGCTAGGATGGAGGTGACAATCAGCCATGGGTCCCCTATTGAGTGGCTGAATGGAGCAGGTGGAAGGGAGCGGCAGGGAGGGCAGGTGTGTGGAATGGAGTTTTCTGTCGTGGGGACATAGCATCTGGTGATGTCCATGCTTCCAGTCAAGTCTGACTCTTCTCATCTTTCCACTCTTCTCACGTTCTCACTTCCCAGGCAGCCAGCCTCTGTTTTGTTTGGACCTTCGAAGACTGTGTTTGTTATAGAGTCTACTCAGTCAGATAGTGACTAAATTCTAGTCCCTGCTCAGTTTCCTTTTACAGACATAGGTGATTCCTTATTGTACACCCAGAAGAGAAAGGACTCAGATATGTGCAGAAGAATAAGCTAGTATCTTTAGCTGGGGGGAAAAAAAGGAAGGGAAGGGGTGGAAGTAGTGAACCTGAACTCACCCTGCCTTCTTCTCATAAAAGCAGGGGAATGCCCTTTTTAACTTTTCTCCGAAGTTCTCTAAATTTCTAAAATCATTGTATTTTGTCTTCTCCTACCACTGGCATTTCCTGGGTCTGGTCTTTGTGCCCTGCCTGGGAATCTCTGACAAAAGAGTTATCCACACAAGGCCAGAGGAGATCTCTGCTGGTTTATGGGCAGAATCCAATTGTAAATCATTACAGAATTATTGAGAACTAGGCTCTTTAATTTTGCTTGTGAACTTTCTAAAAGACTTTTAGACAACTATTTACTCCCCTCATATTAACTTCAAATTGCTGCAAAGGATGTAGTTTCCTGCATGATAATTTTTAAGGAAAACTGACACATCCCTCTTTTAAATATATCTAAGAATTCTGAATACCATAGTGATTTGATGCCCACCATCATTCTTTTTAATATGTGGGCAGACTTTTTGTTAATGTTAAAAATTGTGTATTATTTCTTTTCTTCTTGAACATACAAGGTCCGTTCCAAAAGTATCAGCCAGGCAAACTGTTTTAATTATATTGACATTGGCTCAATATTTTTGGTACAGACCTTATATGACCATTCCACATTTCTCAAGAATTTTACTGTAATTGATATATTTAATGCTTAAACATCTCTTATTAATCCTCTTTTCTGCAAACAAGATACATATTGGGTTGGGCAAAATGTCCATTTAAGTTTTTCTATAAAGTGAAAGACACATGTTTCATTTTCACCAATAAGTTTATTGATTTGGATATTTTGAGTATGTCAGCTCTCTCCTTCTATCAGCTTCTAGTGGGTAGAGGCCAGGGGTGCTGCTAAACATCTTTCAATACGTATGAAAGACAGCCCCACAGCAAAGAATGATTTGGCCAAAATGTTAATCGTACCAAGAAACTTGGCATACCACTTTCAACGTGTTCAATCAGTCATAGCACCTTCTCCATACACTGCAGAAATCCTTTTTTTTTTGCATTTCAGTTGTAATTTTATTTTTCTTAAAATAATAAAACTTAATATGCTGAAAATGTTGCATATTTCTTTCATCTTCAGTGTTAAAAATGGCAGCATCCACACTGATATGACAGCTATCATAATACAATCTAACAAATTTGTTTTGAATGAAGTTAAAGACAACTAAATACTACTACAGCTACATACAAAAAAAAACCCAAATGAACTTTTTTGGCCAACCCAATATAAATAAAACTTATTTTTTTAATATTTCTTATGGTATTAGGCTTTCAATTAAAATTGTCTATGGATTAAGTCATTACTATAGTTATTAGTAGGATGCAGTTGATCAAAATAACATGTATCATACATTTTGATTAAAATATTAAATATAAAAATTAATATTGTATTGGAAATGTATTCCTTAGATGATGAACCCTTTTATCATAATCAATTGATATAGTCAAAATGAACATTACTTAGTGCTTGAATGAACATGATTCTGTATCATTTATTTCTCAGTTTTTTGGTTTATAGATTTAAATACTGAGAAACATCACTCATATAAACTGAAGGAATAAAAGATCTGTCCTTATAATAATCTCACTTGATTCCTTGAACTTAAGTATTTTATTTCCAAATCTCTTTGGGAGCCATTATCAGAAGTTATTTTTAATTAGCTACAAAATGACACCTTGATTAAGTTCTCCTTTAGTGATGGGAAAGGTCAAGAATTGGAAACCACCTTATTGAAAAAAAGATGAACTGCCAGTCGTTAGAGTTGCTTCCTTCCCAGCCCAGACACTAACACTTTGAGAGCCCTTGGGTTGGACTCAGAATTTCCACTTTAGAGCAAGCAGGGAGGAACTTACTTGGTTTTTGTACAGTCAGAGAAGGCAGACCCCAAAAGTGCACACGGCTGTGTTTTCAAGCAGATCAGTTTTGTTTTCAGACTGCGTGGGAAAATTACAGATCTAAAAATGGGTTCCCTTAAAACCCCACCCCCTTGCATCCCCACAACAGGTCAGCAAGCAGCCCCAGGGCACACGGGACCCAGTGTGGAAACCACTGCCTGTGGGAGCCTCAGTGTGGAAGAACCAACGCTATGACCTCAGCATTGTTCCCATGGGCTAGGGCTTGATGTTAGGAGACCATGCTTCTCTGATGGGTTAGCTGCACTTGCACAAGCCGTTGGCACACATGCCATTTTCCAGCTGCGTTCCCCAGAGGGAGCTTTCCATGCAGAGAAAAGCAAGCCAACAACTGCATGGCGAGAATGCCACGCAAGACTTAAGGATTATATCTGAATCTCATTAAGGCTACAGTAGGAATTTCATGCTAGATCATAATTTCTTATCTACATATAAAGTATCATTATTGGGACTGTGAGTAGAGGATTTAAAACTTCCTGGGGACTAATTGAATATAAAGATGTCCAGCTTTCAGACTGGAAGCTCCACAATTCAGTTCTCATGCCATCAAAATCTAACGTGATTGTTTAATGCAGTTGCCAAGATATTGTAATAAGAAATAACTGGATATTTTAAGAATTTAGCATGGTTTTTTTCTTTTCTATCAACTTCCAAAGTATAAAATTTATTCACTAATTTATTCATTCAACATGTATTTATTGAGTGCCTACTACATGCCAGTCTCAGGAGATCATCAAAGTTTTCACTTCCTGGAGGTAATGGTCTTGGGGTAGGAAGTTTTAAAAAGAAGCAAGCTATATTGATGTATTTACTTTCTGCTTTGGATATGTATGGGGGACCCCTGACCTGCAGAGATCCCTCAGTGCCTCAGATGAAATGAATGCTTCCCAGGCAGCTTGTGCTAGGGGAGAGAAGGCGAGCCAGTGTCTGAGAGACAAATGCCTCAATAACCTACCTCCAAAGGTTTTTTGATTACACAAGATTGGGGATACATGTACATACCACAAATCATTGCCACAGAAAAGTATTCAAAAGAAAGGGAGTTGTAAAGTTTAGGTAACAATAGAAGGAATGCAATGACCCACTTCAGGCTACGGTCTGTTAGACAAATGATGCCAAGAACTCCAGGTGGCCCATCGATTTTAGGGAGGGTGAGATGATATGTGGGTTAAGGTTTAACATCTACTGTGGGTGCAATACACAAGTCAAGGAAGTTTAGGTCACAGGACAGACTTCAAAGGATGTGTGGAATATCCTCAAGGCCAGATTCACATCAGGGCTTCCTGGCCACAGCATTGAGGCCTGTCTGTACCCAGTTTTCCTAGTTAGGTCTTACAGCCTTGGCCTGGCCTGTGCAGGGCTCCATGCCCGACACCTCCCCAGGGGGAACCCAACAGGTATAAATAAAATGACTTAAGGGATTAGAAAGTGACAAGAGGAGAAGAATGTTGAACTTGGTAGTCAGGAAAGGCTTCTCTGAGGTGGTGACTCTGAGCAAATCCTGAGTGATAGACAAGAGGCAGATGTTAAGGTATCTGGCTAGAGAGCTTTCTAGGTCCGTGGAGCAGTCAGAGCAAAAGCCTCAGTTCAGGAGGGAGCTTAGCATGTGGCAAAAACTGTGATAAGGTCATTACCGCAGGAAAAGACAGGAAAGGTTAGAGATCATGATGGTGATTGAGAGAGGCCTTTAAGTGTGGACAAGGAATCTGAAGGATTTCTGGCTATGGAGAGCAGGATAGGATTTACATTACTTAAAGTTCCTCTCCAGCTGCTGGTTGGAGACTAGACCTAGGGAAGCAGGAAGGCCCATAAGGACTTGATTTCAGGAATCTGGGGAAGAGAGCACACTATGCTTGACCAAAGCTGTTGCAGAAGAGTGAAAAGTATTTTGAAGCAGGACTTGCTAATGGATGGAGCACAAAATGCTGTGAATAGGAAACTGACTGAGATGTGCTGATAGAATCAGGAGTTTGCTTTTCAGCTGAGAGTTTGAAATGTCTGTTAAGCATGAAAGGGGAAATGCCCAATAGGAAGTTGGAAATACTAGTTTGCATCTTAGGGTTCACACGCGAATTGGTGCCTCAGCAATGAAATAAAAGACATTTAAAGTCACAATTCATTATTTTAATTCTCTAAATATAGAAACAGCTACAGAAAGCCGAATCTTAAAATGAAGATGCCTAGCCACAGGTAGACAAGCATTTCTTGGCTCATTAACCAAAGGATAGGTTTCTTACATCATTTTCTTCTTAATTTTTTCCTTTTTGAATAGAGCAGACAAGAGATAATGTTGTTCCTTTGCGTGAGTACTGGAAAATAGAACACTGCCTATGTTGTAATTTTAGAATTCTCTGTAGGTCATCTTGTGAAGCACTTTTAAGTTTGTTTTGTTCGTTTAGTATAGTAAACAGCAAGTTATGCCTACACTACAGTTGAGGCATTGTACCTGTTGATCCATTCCAGGAAAAAATGGGGGTGAGGATGAGGAGAGGGTCAGTCTATTAAGGCTGATGAGCAGTCTGGATTTTCGTTTACTGATCTAGACTCTTTTGTTGATAGTGTTTGTTTTACTTTTATTTCCTAAGGTTCATTGTTTGGCATGGTCACATTCTACTGCTGAAATTTTCATCTGTCAAGTAATTTGTGTGTGTGTGTAGTCATCCCTTCTTATAGTGCTGCTGGGCACAACGGCATACCTCATCCTTCTGCCTTGTTCTGTTTTTCATGTGGCAGAAGTTGTGTTAGGGATCTATGCATGAAGTTCCAGGCTATTTATCCATGGGATATATTATAATAAAAATGAATGAAAATGCTGGTTTGCTAGTTCATTTATAAACCCAGCAGGTAGCTACCTCCCCTTGACACCACTGGTACAAATGCTCTGGTAGTGAACTTATCTTCCATTTTTCAGCTGTGTGCAGGTCTTGGCAGGAGATTTTGTCAAACATTTAGAAGTGAGAATAGCCTGCAGTGCGGCAAATGCTTCAGGAGATATAAATCTAGTTGATAGAGGACCGTCAGAGACACCTTGTAGTCAAACTTGCCTTATTTTGAAGGAAAAAGATATTTTGCTTCCTCCTCCTTTTTTTTTCAATTCTAAATAAGGCTCCACAAAATTACAATTTTATTTCCATTTCTATTTATAGGTATGGATACAGGTATAAATGTAGATATAGAAATTAGAAGCAGAGAGCTTCTATAATACTTTTTCTTATGATACTTACAAAAATATTCTAAATTCATCTGAATTTTAGTTAGCTATAAATGACTGCTTTTCTTCATCTTATCTATAACTGGATCTCTCTATGTCACCAGTTTTTAAAAGCGATGTGATTTTTGTCCCAAGACATTTTTAGAGATTTATGTGACTCATGTGAAATGGAAAATTGTGGTGATTTTGCCTTTAAATTTCAAAAAAAGTTTTATGGCTCTTTTGCTGATAACTGACACCTCCTCTATAGTATTGATGATCCACACAACGTACACCATTATACATCAATATACCCCCTGTAAGCTGCCTGTTTCCTCTAGTTTTCTAGCCTCTCTATCAATGAAGTTAATTTCTGGTTTTAATGTCAGTCCTGAGATGGCTGTCCTGTACTTAGAAGCATGAGTTACAGGAAGGATGTGGCAAAAAACATATGACTTTCTATAATGCAGGTTAAAGGACAGGCATAATTATATAGATCAACATATGTCAACAGCAATACAGCACAAGGCAGAGATTCCACACATAATAATTAAGTGAGATGGGGTCAGCATGAAATTAACTTCAAAAATATTTAGAACAATACATGTCCTGGCCTAACCCCAAACCTCCTGAGTCTGGGTTTTTGCAATGGGACCTGAGCATCTTTCCAAAGCTTGAGGGTGATTCTGATAGTCAGGGTTGAGCGTCATATATATATTGTGTTGTTCTAGTTCTTATTAGGTCAGTCATTTCTTCTCATGAATGCATACTGCTCTTTTCATTCTTACTGAACTTAAATAATTATCAACAAAGGGTGATAGCACCTTCAAAAGATTCAAGTCAAGTGTCATTAAGATTGTGCAATGAACCCATGAATTAAAAATACATAAGCAACTTAGGAAACAGTGTCATTATTTTGAAATAAGTTAATGAACTATATCAGTCTCTGTTATACTCTAAAAATAGAAATAAAACAACTTTCCCAATTCATTTAAGTTTATTTATTCTACATCTCACTTGTCAATATTTCTTCAGTAATGATTTAAGTTAATTTAGTCAGTGAACATTAATTGAGTGATCACCATACTCAAGGCATCCTGCTAGGGCTCTGATTCAGTTATGTGTGTTTATTTACAATCTCCAGAGAAGATTCACAAAAAGAATTGAGATGCAGGACTTATTCTCAGAAATGAGAGCTGTTCCCTAAACATCACATTTTGATTCAAACAGGTACCTAGCAAAGGCCCAGTGGTCCAGGGTCCCAGCATGGTGTTCAGATCTCATGAGTGGGTGTGTGTAAGGCTTCATACTACATATGGGCTGTGAACATGGGAACTGACTTATTCCTGCAGCCAGGAAATCAGCTCAAACCCAACTTTGTATTGCAGGTTATAGCCATGTGACCTGTGGCACTCCGCACTGTCACACATCTCCATCCACAACAACCTCAAGTTTAGACTAACAGCAGTTCAAACCATTCTTTGCTTTTCCCTACATGTGTTTTCTCTCCGTATAGCCAAAGACCACTTAGTGCAGCACCACCAAGCACAGCTTACCTCTTGAACAGCCCACACTGGCTACCTTGAGCACCTAGCACACCTAGCTCCTGCCTTCATACTGCTGAGAGGAAAACATTTCTTTACCAACATAGGTTCTCGTGATGTAGCAGCAATGGGGGTGGGGATGAGAATTGACAATAGACAAGGTAACAGAAAAAAGAAAAACACAGTTTAACCACGTGCATACAGTATACTGAGTAATCCGAGTAATCCACTGAGTAGCTAGGAGTAATGGTTTATGTACCAGCTTAGTGGGGGAAATGGAAGGTAGGGTTTTTAGGGGGCACGTGTGGAGAGTTCGGGTGCTTCTATAAAGCTTATTTATTTGTGTGGTTTCTCATCCCAGTGCTGATGGTCAGTCACCTTGGCCGGAAGCTCCCCGAGAGAGGATTTAGATCATCTTCCTTCTCAGAAAGCTCTGCCTTTAGCCGGATAAGGGCAGCTCAGAAAAGGCATCTTTCCAAGTCTGCTGGGCCTCCAGGGTCTCAGTTTAAAGTCATCCTCATGTCATTCTGTTGAGCCCCTTCAAGATCTCAGGAGTGCTTGTCCAGCATCACTTATGGCTACGGCTCCCATGTTCTCACCTCTATATTCTCTGGCCCTTTTCCGTTTTGTTTTGTTTTGTTTTTCATTCCTCAAGCCTGTGCCATAAAAGAAATGATTTTACACTTCAAGCCTATGGTTTAAAGGAAATGATTTAGATATTGCCAGACCTCGAGCAAGCGTTCACAGAACGCCTGGCAAATCCGGCCCTTCGCTTCACGAAGCTTCAGCCAGGCACACAGCTGTCACGAAGCCCATGCAGTGTCCTCAGAAAGCATGTCAGCACACTCCATCTACTGCTTGACACTAGAGAGTATATTAAAGGAAGAAGCCAGGAATAAACAGGCAGCATAAGAGGATGGAAGTGTAATTGCTCTTTGTATGCACATAAAAAGAACTGTCTGGGACCACTTAGTGTGGGAGAAACAGCTCTTTATGGGAATGTTATTATAATACAGAAAATAAATGATGCCGCAACAAAGGCCCTGAGTCATCCAAAAGTATTCATTTATGTTGACTGTATAGCAAGTCTTTCACTTTCGCTGTGAAAATGTTCTAACACATCACTGACAATGGTGCCAGGCAAAAGGCAAGTGCTGGTTCCAAGGAAAAGCTTGGAGAGGTGCATCATGGGGCAGGAGGCCAGGGCTGGGGTGAGCTGGGAGGCTGGGCGAGTTAGGGTGCAGGGAACCACTGAGGAGGCAACAGGAAGTGTGTTTCCAACTCCACCCTCAGTATCTCTGATAATCCTTTTAGCATCTTTTCCCCGTGTTTACCTTTATCTCTGATGGGTGTGTTGTGCATTTCCTAGCTTGGATCCATTGGGCAAATTATTACTTGGCTTCTCTGTGTCTTTGTTTCTTCATGTGTGAAATAGAGATACTAATAGCGTTGACCTCACAGGACTATCCTGAGAAATAAATGAAGCCATACAGCGTACTTAGAACAATACCTGGGACCCAGCAGGCCCTGAGTTAACGTTCACTGCTGTCATCACTCTTGGGCTTTGAAGCAGTGGTGGCAGTTCTCTTTCCAGGCCTGGCTTCAGCAGAACTTGCTTACTTGCTTCTGCTCCTTCAAGCACAGCTCTTGCTTCAGAGCAGGCTGCCAGGCAAAGGTTATTTGGCACCGCTACTCTGTGAGAAAGAGATGAAAAACTTGCCGTGCAGTACGTAAAGTTATCTTTTGGTTACTGCCTTGAGGCCTTTTTTCCCAAAGCACATTTCTCATTTTTGTGCAGGCACAAATCCTTTTTTTTTTTAAATGCAGATGCTTCATTTTTTCCCATAAGAAGCATATTCCTGTCGTCAGGATTCTCTAGTTGGGCATCCTATCTGTAGCCTTCCAGGAAACCCACTGGTAAATACTGGAAATTTGAGGGAAGGTGTTGATAGAACAGAGCTATCTGCAAATGGCATGAGCACCTGGAATGCCAAGTACCTATAATTATATTCTACACACACGTAGAGTTTGATAAAAAGAAAGAGCCTGTTTTGTTACTCCTTAATTTTAAAAGGAAAAAAACTGCCAAGAACTCTCGGCTTTAATTTCCAAAACAAAGCCCTCCTGAAACCAATTCCGAGGCAGGAACACAAGCCAGAAGATCAAATACGTTTCGTGACCCAGAGCATGTCACTCTCCACCGAGTTCTGTCTTCCCAGGTAAGCGTGTCTCCCTTTGATATGCCACTGACTCAGCGCTAAATGGTGCACCTGAAACAGGGCCATCTTACAGTGTCTCCAGTGAGCCACAAAAAAATCTGAGGAAGCAAAGTACATTTTTAGGGAAATCCTCTGAGAAGAGAATTCTCAGGAAGGATTAGAGTGCATTATCCAGTGTAGTTGAATTCCTCCTTTGGTATTGACTATACTTTGCTTTATACCAAAGAGCTCAGCCTCTTCCTACAGACATTGAAATTCATCTATTTCACTCATGACACAATTTAAGCTTTTTTTCCCTTCCCCTCTGGAACTTCTCTGATAAGCTTACCTCTACTTACAAAAACATCAAAGCCTGAAAAAAAAAAAAAATATTAGAGAAGAAAAAAGAAAAGTACCTTTGGTTTAAGCTTCAAATGAGACCAAATTGATTAGTCATCTGAGATTAAGTTGGCCTGGCAGTCTGCTCACAGCAAGTCATCATCCTTTTCTTATTCTAATTTACCTTGGAAACTTTCAGTAAACTGCCTACATTCTGTCATATCTTTCAGAATGGCTGATTAAATCTAAAACCAAGCTAGCCATTGCCCTAGTTGAGTCTTGTTTATTCTAAATGATAAGAAATAAAGTAATGCAAAGGAAAAAGGTAGGCACAGGCCAAAAATAATGCCTTATAACTAAGTGCCATGCAAGGATTTTGTAGCATATCTAATGAAGGGCAAGCGTAAAAGGCTTGCTGCCTCACATGCCCTTGAACGGTTCAAAATGAGTCTCCCCAGAAAGGGCTACTTTGGTATATGGATTATTTTGAGCTAATGACAATCGAAGCCCAAAAATTCAGGAAGAGCTTTTAACTCCTTCTTAACTGCCTAGAGGAATTTGGAAGGAGAGCCTAGTTGAGAAAGAGAGCTAATAGCAGAGAAAACTACAAGGAATCTGAGCCAGGTGGGAAGTTGGGTAGGGGAACTCAGCAGGGACTCTTTGTTCACGGTCCTCTGTGGCAGTTGTCTCTGCTGTGGTATGACAAACATTTATATACCAAACATTTGCTTCTCCCATCTTTCTGTAAATTATCTTCTTCCTCTGTAAAGTTGCAGGTTCCTAATCCCTTCTCTTTAGCTCAGGTTGGTTTATAAACCTCAATTACCCTGTTTGTGGTTTTCATATGTAATTAAATTTGTTGTTCTCCTGTTAATTTTTCTCATGGCAGAACAGCCAGAAGAACCTAGAAGGGTAAAGGAAAGATCCTTCCTCCCAACAGGCTTCTTTACTTGAATTTTAGTAGGAAAACAGTGGTCCCTGTAGAGCCTAATGCTGCCTCTCCACACAGCCTGTTGCTAAAACAGCACTGCCTGTACAGGGTGCTCGCAATCAATTGGCAAAATTTCAGTTAAATGAACAACACTCCACAAAAGTGTTAAATTTTGAAATAAAAGTATTATATGTAAATACATAAACATAGTCATTATATTTTTTAATTGTTCAAAAAGACTCCATTTGCTGCAATAATAGACTAGATTCAACTTTGGAATCTTGAACACGCTTTCATGAACTTTTCTTTACCCGTGGACATCATAATGTTTTCAGTCTTAGCTTTCACAGCCTCTTTATTGGAATGAGGTTGTTTATTAACTTCTCTCTCACAAATGCTGCATACGTAATAGTCTAAAGGATTTGCATCTAGTGAATTAGGTGGCCAGGTTTCCTTTGATCAGAATTCAGGAACATTGACACTGAAATATTCTTACACCTTTTTGGCTTTATGTGCTGGTGCACCATCTTGTTGGAAGAGAAAATGACGTCCATTTGTGACTTGCTTCATCCACGGCACTACTTCGCTCAAAATATCAAGGTAGATATTCAGAATCTTCATTGATGATCTCCTGGATCCTAGACTTGTGTGATCCTTGTGTACCTTATGCATTTTCCTTGTGAGTGTAGCAACATCACAATCAGCATCATACACCTTCTCCATGTTGTAAACTTATGTAAAGGGATGTTATCGAGGTCTGCAACTTCCTTAGCAGTTTGCTCTGCATGCAGTCCAGACATGATGGTTGCTCTAACATTATATTCTTTCTATATGACAGTTGCTCTCAGAATGTAATACTTTGTACCTGAAACAATGATGTTAAGTCATAACCTTAGAAAGATAGTTTTTCAGCATTAATAAGAAGCACGTGAAATAAGGAGATGCAAAGTAATTGCCAATTGATTGTGCTCATCCTGGACTGCTCACCGTGGAGAGGGACAGCCCTCACAGTGGACCACTGTCAGTGCCTTGGGTGAGGTGACATTAGATTTTGTTGAGAATTTGAAGTCTCATTCAAGGCAAGTTCAGGATCAATAGAAAAAGGAATTCAAAGAGTCGTAGGGTACAAAGGGTTTATTCCAAGTCTTTCCATTAGAGACTTGGTGGACGTTCCCATAAATTTCTATATTGAACAGTCAAGCTACTTGCCTGGGCAAGAATCTCTTCATGAGAACAGTGAGATAATAAAGTAACGTTAATAAAGACAGGAAGCTGTGCTTGCATCCTTGCTGTCCAAGCTGGGACTGGGGTTAGTGGGTTTTAGTTCTCCATGGCCTGAACGGAGATAGGTAACTTGAGAATTGTCCTCATTCATGGTGGAGAGGAGGACAGAAGACATTGAGAGGAAACAAGCCCAGGTGATACAAAGCTGTCAATCATCAAAATTGATTTTCCTTTAACTTCAACAGCATTTGGCTCTAATGTCTTCACCTCAGCATCCACACTCAGTTACTGTCTCCAGAATTAGCACGAAAAGTATGGCAGGTGACCTCTGCTCTCCAAGAGTGGCTTCTTCTACTGAAGATGAGAACTAGCCCACTTGAAACCACGCTTCCATAACCAGGCATTTGTATGCAGTGCATCCTGGAAGTACTGTGGGAATTTACAGAAAATAAACATAATGGAGCAACAATGCTTATTAAATGCACAGCTTCAAGTTGTGAAGAAATAATCAGTAAAAATTGATTATTTTTAAGGAAAATTTAGTTTGAAGAGTATTCTTAGTTGATGTAGGACACAAGTCCTACCACATCACTCTTGTTTGTCTTTTGAATCAGTCCATGACCAACAAAAGCTCAGATTAGCAATAAATACTTGTTGAAAGAACAAAGAGTTGTTTCTCATACTACAAATTCATGGAGAACAGACATAAGATCTGTAGCTATAAAACATCTAATTCTAAAAATGTGGAGAGAAATGTCTCCATTCTCATAAGAAATCTTTTGCCATTCTGATTTCCCAGCCACTAGGAAATTTTCATGTAGCCTAAAAACTTTTTATTAATGTCAAATGTGTGGATTTTTCTGGGTTTTTGTGTTTGTTTGTTTGTTTTTTTTTTTTTTTTTTTTTTACTAAAACTAGACAGGCCAAGAGATGTTCCAAATGCACACGACTGCTCCAGTGACTCACTGTGGGTAACAGCTCCTATCAGTCAGGGTCAAGGTCCTTGTCAATTCATCTCCACTTCCTACCAAGATTAGTGACATTAACCAGGTGTCACTACTCCAGTTTTTACATGCTTGTTGCCCTGGCCAGATTTCACTGTGGCTGACAGCTTGTCCTCCATCCAGAATGCTCTTTCATTTCAGTTAGCTCTTGTATCTGCATGTTCTACCCTTCGTGGGTGCCCACTGGGGCTCTTCACCACTGGGCAGGTGCTGGGCTCCATTCTAGAGATGGCAGCATTTTTTTTTAAAAAATAAAGAACCCCCTAAAGACCCTTGAGAAAGAAAGCCACTAGCCAATCTGGGCAATTTACTTAAGAATGCGCTCATGCTGGACCATGGGGTGGATGGTATGGCAACAAACAAAGATCAAACAATGAGAAGGGCAAAGGCTCTCTATCCTGAGCTTCCTCATTTGTGTTTGGCAGAGACTCACAGGCAGGCAGAAGAGTCGGGAAGCTTCATAGTGGAGAGCTGGGGAGGCTCAGGGCTGCCCTGATGGATGGGAGGCTGCTGACCTGCGGAAGCCGAAGGAGGGTTAAATAGAAGTAGGGTGTCCTGTGTGATTGGTTAGGGGAGCACATTTGACTTTCTCTGGTTGGTCCTAAATTGGTTCCTAAATTAGGGAAGCTGCCAGCTATTAATCAAGTCCTAGCCATTTGGGACCAATTGTTATTGTTGTTTAGCTTCCTGGATTGTCACTAGAGGTAGCAATTCACTTCTTGCAAATCTGCTTCATACCAGGCTGGCTTCCTGGATTAATGTAGATAGATGGTCGGGTTCCTGGGCAGGCTGCTACAGGTTTGGATCAAAGTTCTGCTTTTATACAGGGTCTGACCATTTGTGTATTTGATCTCCCAGTGGGGATATATGTGGAAGCTCTAACGTAACAGAGCTCTCCGACTCTAAAGTACACTGTAATTTAAATGAGATTTTAATTACAGTTGTAATAAAACTAAAGATAAGCAGGTCATGAATTGTTGGAGTGAATTATCTATTATAGATTTTTCTCCCATCCGTGTTAAATACATAGGCCAGTCCACAGCAGTGGACACTAATTGTAAAGGAAAGCATTGTGGAAATATAAGGAGCTGGGAGTTAGCCAACGAGAAACATATAATGGGACTTGGTGTCTTATTGGATCTGTTTCACACCTGTGTTAATGAATACCTGAACGAGGTTTTTCTCTCAAGGATGTCTTCACTAACTCTAGGTCTAAGGGTCTAGGGTCAAGCAGATCTGGGAAAACAGGTGGCATGAAAGGGGAAGGAAATCTATCCCATTGGTAAGGAGGGAAGAAGAAAGAGCAGCCAGTTAAAATTCCATGGACTAAATAATGCATTCAGAATTCTATAGTCTGAACTATTTACATAACAAATCGCTAAGACTAGACTGTTGAAGTGGCCCTTTTTCAGCTCAGAAGACTCTTTCTTTGAGCATGTATTAGGCCCTGCTATGAGCTGAAATATCTCCATTATTATTTGTTAACAGTTGTGTGTAACCTTGTAGGGAAAACAATGCATATCTTCACCAAGACAATGAATAGCTAGCTTGCGATTTACAAATATAGTACTGTAATAAAATGACCACCAGGAGACAGACATGGTGAGAAATTTCTGCCTTATGGAAAGGACACTCTTTATGTTACACTGCCCAAATGGTGTGGAAACCATTTATGGAACACGTACCATGCACAAGGGATTGGGCTGGTGTCTGGAAAATGGAAAGTATTTCCGGACATGGAGTAATTTTGGGAAACCTTATAGATAGTGGATAGACACACATATCTGCAATGCCTCAGGAGATGGTGAACATGCCTCCAGAATGGTACAAACTCCTGGACTTGCCAGGATCCCCTGGGGAAGGGAGCTGTTGCCTTCCCTCTGGTGAGCAAAGGAGTTCTCATAACACATTTGACAAGTCTTATATTTTCATTTGTCAGGTTGAAAGTTAGTACACTGTCCATGCCAATGCATGTTTAGACATTTATTTTTCTCTGTGTGCATGTTCTCACCATTGCACTCTGCAGACAAGTGATGGGGAAATCTGACAAGCAATTTGTATTATGTCAGTTCCACCAAATCACCCCTCATCTGCCCCTCTAAATCATACAAAAGCTTCCAAAGCTCATGGGGCATGGAGTTCCCAGGGCTTATGAGGTTCCTAAGGAGACAAAGAAGTTCAGAATAGACACGAGGAGACTTTGGCCACAAGAACCTTCCCTTCAGCTCCCTAACAAAACTGTCCTATGACTTTCAGAAAGTTATTTACCTTCACCCACTTCTCATAGCCACCTGGTGTTATGAGGTGAATGTGTCTTCCCCCAAAATGTGTATGGTGAAGCCCTAACTCCTGATGCGATGGTATTTGGAGGTGGGGCCTTTGGAAGGTGCTTAGGTTTACTTTGTATCGTGAGAGTGAGACCCTCACTAAAGTTTTCCCTTATAAGATAAGAAAGAGAGATTTTTCTCTCCATACACATGCACCAAGAAAGAGTCACATGAGCACAGAAAGTGCTACCTACAAGCCTGGAACGTCAGAAGCATAATCTACCAGCACTTTGATCTTGGACTTGCAGCTTCTAGAACTGTGAGACACAAGGGTCTGTTGGTTACGCCCCCCCAGGCAGTGGTATTTGGTTGTAGCAGCCCCAGCTAAGGCCCCTGACCTCTCCGTACTGAGCATCTCTAGAGCAGTGGCTCTCAACAAGGGGCATTTTGCACCCCGCAGGGGATGATGGGCAATTCTGGATACAATTACTCTCATCACACCCAGGGTGGGTGGTAAATTTGCTACTGGCATGTTGTGTGTCAAGACCAGGGATGCCACAAATGACTCCACAGTGTTCGGGACAAACCCCCACAAAGGAGCAGGATCCAAAACCCAAAATAGCAACAGTGCTGACGTTGAGGAAACCTGCTCCAGATCCTGGGCAGGCATCCCCCTAGATGCTCTGGACCCCTGACAAATCCCATCTCCCCCCAGCTGCTTTACTCTTCCCTATCTTTTCCTGACAATTCTGAAAATCATCACTTCTAGGAAACCCATCAAAGCACTACCCTTGGTGGCCAATGAAATTTGCTGGAAACAGCAGAGATGTGACCCACACGCACACAAGTGATCGCACTGTGTCCTCTGGGCGTGTTTGAGCCACCTCCCTCCCTCCACATAGACCCTCTGGTTTCCCAGGCAACCAAGTGCATTACTGAAAGATACATGCAGGCAAGACTTTATGGTAAAAATAAAATAACACAACTTTAAATTTAGGACTGACTAACATTAGAGATCATTCAAGTCTCTGAAAACAGTTACCTCCACTAGGAGAATATAGTGCATGCTTCCGTTTTAAATACTCCCTTGGGATGCCACCTGGTATTTGCAATAGTTGGGTTTCAGCAGAGGTCTGGTGTACGTGGCTACTGTTTAGACACAGAGTTTGGATGAGGCATCGTTTAGTGCAACGTGTGTGGAATGCCTACCTTGATCCAGGCGTGTCCTAGGTACCAAGAGGTCAGGTGACAGCACCGGTACCCCTTGCTTCAAGGAGGTTCCTGAGGTGAGCAGACCCTCTTGGGCATGTTGTTGGAGAGAGGCCTAGATTTATGGTGGGGGGCAGTGGAAGCAACCTCCAGGGCAGGGGATTTGGGACCACTCTCCCGAGTGAAGTGAACACTGAGCTGAGCCTAGAGAAGCCGGAGTTAACCAGACAAAGGAGCGAACAACACAGGACAGAGCAGTAATAGAAGATGAACCCCAGGACCCCAACCCTTGTGCAGTATTTACAAAATTACAAGCAGGGCTACCAGGGGAGAAGGGAGGGGCTCCCAACATCTGCAGCACCCTGTTTACTCACCCTAACGCCCCCCTCAGAGATATGTCAACATTAAAGTCCCTGGACTATGTGAATGTGGCCTCATTTGGATGTGACCTCATTTGGGAAAAGGGCCTTTGCCGATGTAATTAAATTAAAGATCTTGAGGCAAGAACATTCCAGATTACCCAGGTGGGCCCTAAATCCAATGACAAGGATCCTTCCAGGAGAGAAGAGATGACACAGGTACGCAAAGGAGAAAGGCCATGTGCAGGTGGAGGCAGAGCCTGGAGCGAGGCAGCTGCAAGTCAGTAAACACCAGAAGCCAACAGAAGCTGGAACAGGCTTCTTTCTTTGAGCCGTCAGAAAGAGCACAGCCCTGCCAGCAGCTTAATTTCAGACTTCTGGCCCCAAGAACTGTGAGAAAATAAATTTATAATTTGTAAAGCCACCCAGTTTGTGAAATGTGTACAACAGTCACAGGAAACTAATGCAAAAGGAAAGAAGCACCCTCTGCAGAGACCCTGGGTATCACCGAGCGTGACCAAGGGGACACCACCCTGAAGTCCTGATTCCCTCCAGCTCTGCCCTAAGCTGACTTCTTTGAGGAAGAGCAAAACCACCAGCCAATTCTGTGCCCTTTCCCAAGCCCCGGTTTCTCCTTCCTGAACACAGCTATCCAGCCCTTGCCCACCTCTCAGCTTCTGTACTTGACCTTTGCATTTTTGTCGCTGGGAGGAAAGTAGTTGCTGGAGACCTCTGCGCAGCTAATGGACCCATGTCAGGCCAAATAAACACCGCTGAATCTGCATGCTGTCAAACAAGCTAGCTGCCCAAACATTCTTGGAAGCGCAGTCGAAGGTTCTGTCAACTTCGAAAATCAGGCAGCAGAGATAGCATGTATGGGGCATGAGATGCATGTAGAGAGCATTCCTGAAATACGAGGACTCCTAATGGCTTTCGCTGGATGCCGAGTTTGGATCAACATGGCTTGGAGGTTGTGTTTTGGTGTGATGGTGGTGACTGCAATCATCGCCTAATCATCGCTAAGCTGGTTGTAGACCAGTGTGTAGGCTTTTGGGTGATTCTCTTAAATTCTAGTGAACCAGCCTTAAAAGAGAGCCAGGACAGAGCCTGGAGCGTACCCTTGATGTCTCCGTGTCAAAAGGTAACATTAACAAGAAGTCTTCCTTAGCAAGGGAATGGATGTCCTATCACCAAACGTCACTGCGGTGAGAGCAGACAGCCAGGACAATCAGATCCCTTCAGGGCAGAGGCCCCTGTCACTTCTATACAACCTGTGAGACCACGCAGGGCTGATGCCAACGCACAGGGTCACTACTCTCAGACCAGCGTGGGTCGCAGCCTCCCCCTTCCCTCTGCCTAAGTTCCAGAGTGCAAGAGGTGGGAAGATACTTAATGTTTTCAAAAAACTGCACTGCTGAGAGAGATAAGAAAACTCAAACACCAGCCACATTGTTGGGATTTAGGGCAACTGATATACAGAAACTTGGTGTCTATATTTTCCTGTTTTGTGAAAATCATTCATGCAAGCTCACCCACTTACTACTGTATCTTTCTCCTCTACTACAAGTAAAATCTCACTACAACAAAAAAGTGGCCAAAGGATGGTCTTCTATCTTTTCTTCTTTTTCCAGAATGTTTGCCATATTGAAAGTTGCTTGTATTAAACCTATTATCAGTTGGGCTCAGAGCTAAAGTTTCATTGTTTTGATTGAGTGGGATTAGGAGAGATAACTTTTGGTCTGTTTTTGGTCTTGTAGACTGATTTTTTTTGTTTGTTTCTGTCTTTATGCCTACGTGATCTTTTATTCTTTTTCTTAGTGCCTTGCTTCTATTTATCACCTCATGAATAGTTTATATACAGCCATGTGTTGCATAATGATGTGAGTAGTTCCATAAGATGGAGTTGAAAAATTCCTATCACCTAGTGATACATTCTCCTCATGTTTGTGGTGATGCTGATGTAAACAAGCCTATTTCACTGCCAACCATATAAAGATACTGTAATTATAACCATTACTGACTTTTCTTTTAGTATAGCACAAACACAACCACCAAAATTTTAAGCTCTTCAAAGCAGAAACCCTGTAAGTTTTACTTTTACAGCGTAAGCCTACAATATAAAGTTACATTGGAATTAGAATTGCCCAGTGAAGAACAATGTTTGGTGTGGCTGGGAGAGACTAGGAAGAATCAACTTGGAAAACAAAATTTCATGCAATGAACTTTTCCTGTTCGAAAACTTGCACTGGGAATTCCTTCATAAGCAGCTCACTGGTTAATAAGGGATTGAGGGGAATACCTATGCACCCTTCTATGAGATTTGTCTCTCTGGTTTATAAAGTCTGATATGGGAGTGGGACTGAGAAATCAGAATGGCAGATGCATTTAAGAATACCGTGTATTCAGAGAAAACCGGTCCTGTCAATCAGTGCTTAAAATACACTACCATACACTCAGAATCCCAGTTCTCTAGGGTGGGGATGGATATTATGCGCAAAAAGGTTTCTCTGTTCAGGTGAATTTGGGAAACTAGGTTAAACTAAGTTCACTGAGTGGCTTGATTTTATCTAACTGCAAGGTAGCTAACAAACTCGACTTTGTTAGTATACACTGTAAATCTCTGAGTTGAGTGTCAAGTGTAGGATTTCCCACACTTAGGCTACAGTGCTGCCCTTGTTAGAATACAGCATCCTGTAGAACAAGTATCCCAAGAATCCCTGATCTGTTAGAGAGATGGGTAATAATAGCAGCAGGATAATGTGGATGTAATTCTCATCAAAAGGCTATTACTGCATCTTCTTACATTGTGTCACCAAGGAGCCTGTGTAAATTGCTTATTCATTTATTCGTAAACTTAATAAGGTTATCAGATGTCATCCTGTCCTCAGTTTATATTTTTGTTGAAAAAAATCAATAATTGCAGAAGTTAACTAGACATAACTCCATTAATGTCTATAGAATAACTGACTGAGAGCCCTGGCTGGTGACACAGTGGATAAGACGCTGGCCTGCGAACCCAAAGGTCGCTAATTCAATTCCCCAGCCAGGGCACATAACCAAGTTGCAAGCCAGGTCTCCAGCCAGGTCTGTAGATGGAGGCAGGTGAAAGGCAACCATACATTAATGTTTCTCTCCCTTGCTGCCTCTTTCCATTCCTCTCTCTCTAAAAATAATAAATAAAATCTTCTTTAAAAAAAAAGAATGACTGACTGAAAAATGACGTACAGGGTAGGTATCATGTAGGTGGTAAAGATTTATACCTGCAAAAAGAGCTCAGAGGGGCTAGTGGAGACGGATGGGTTAAAGAGAGGAGTTTCTGGCCAGGAGACTCACAGAAATGTCCCAAAACCAGGAGGTCCATTAGCTCTGTGACCTTACTCATATCGTTTCACCTCTTTGAACTACACTTGTCTTCTACATAGACCAGAAATTGTACCTGCCCTTTTTAGACCCCTAGGGAGATTCAGAGCAGTAACCAAAACAACAGGTGTGACTTTTCTTGAAAACCACTGTGTAATGTAATCTATGAGTAGTCACATATGAAGAAAGCCTACAGCTGTTTCCCTCTCTGTGCCCTTTACTGAGACTAATTTTTGTTTTGCCGGAGAGGGGGATCAATGTGAGAATGCAAGAACAAGGGAACGCAACGTTATAATTCATCAGGAGCCTACTTGCGTCACTTGATGTATTGCTGTTAATCCCAGCAGTCAGGGGGCTAACTTCAGGTTCTGTTCCCAAAACCAAACTTTGCTTACAGAGATACCAATCTCACTGTGTCTCAGAGACACTATTGTCTCCTGTAATTTTTGTCCTAGGAGAGCTCCTGGGTCTTTGTTAGATAGTAACCTTGACCTAAAAAAATAAATATATAGCCCTGGCTGGTGGCACAGTGGATAAGGCGTCTGCCTGCAAACCCAAAGGTCGCTGGTTCAATTCCCAGCCAGGGCACATAACCAGGTTGCAAGCCAGGTCTGTAGCTGGAAGCAGGTGAAAGGCAACCAAACATGATGCCTCTCTCCCTCTCTGCCTCTCTCCCTTCCCCTCTCTCCAAAAAATAATAAATAAAATCTTTTTAAAGATAAATAAATAAAAATAGACCTTTCTAGGTTTCTCCCCTGAAGTTAGAATCGGTGTTTAAATTTTCACCTTTTAAATTTTCACCTTTACTTCCTTTCTGCTAAAATTAGGTAGTGAATTGAGATAATTATTTTTGGCTATCATCCTTCATATTTAATCAAATGATTTAAATGGTAGTAAAAGGTATCAGATCAGTTGCTTGCCTCATTTTCAATATTTCTCAAAAATCAATTTATCTCTATTTCAAAAAGATATCCCAGCGAACCTGTTAATTAACTGCCATTTTTATTTTTAGAGTCATTCTTATACAAATTAAATATGCATGTTTTAGGCACCTGCTTGTCTGTATTTCTATTCATTCTTTAATTCTTGACCCTTCATCAATGTGAGAGTGTCTCAGAATCTAATTCTGTGAAACCCCCTGGGTAAAGCCCCAAGGTGCCAAAAAAATACAATTCCTTTAGTCTGCCAAACAGATGGGATAGGTTATTTATTTGGAGATAATAACTCTAGAAAGAATCACCTGCCACATATTGTAAGCCTGTAGGATTCTCCACATAATGATTCCTATTTGGGGGTTGCATTACTTTTGAGTCATTGTCTCAGACCGATGGCTTACCAATTCTGGCACTTGAAATGTGTTCCTCTAAGTGCTATAAGACTGTACGTGTTTTGTTGTCATCATTGTTTTCATCATAGTTAATAGAAGAGAGCATACAGAGGTTCAGTGTTTCATCTAGAATCCATCCTAGCCTCTACAGACAGCAGCAGTGATTCATGGGCCCCAGCAATCCTGTCTCACTGTGCCCCCTTTCCCCTTTTGTTCCTCTCTCTCTATTTCAATAAATCCTTTTTTTAAATTTGTTCTCTATTTAGATACATCTTTAATCAATTAAAGCCAATGACAGATACATAAAGGAAGGTTCATTGATTTTTTAAACAATCAGTGTAGCTCATTAAATGTTTATTCTTCTCGAGTAGGAGCAAAGGACTGTGGGATGAACTGGTCCCATCCCGGGAAGGAGGGGCTGACAGGACTAGATCAGAGGGCTGGTGTCACCTCAGCTACTTCTCAGCCTGGGAAAGAAAGACATAAAGACAAAAGCAGAGAAAGGGGTATTTAACTTACACATGATTGCAAGGGATGCAGTTTTTTATTTTTTTCACCAGATAATCACGTCATCTGTCACCTCGCAGCACTGCAAATGTTAGAAATGAAGTTGACTGGGGAGTCAACGGCTGCTAGGGAATGACACAGATCCATTCTGGGACTAAAGCTAGAAGGGGATCCTGCATTTCTTTCTCTTTTTCCCTTTCATTTATTTCCCTGGGCTGCTCGCTCCTTTTGTTATGTTTTCCTGACCCCGTGCTGCCACTAGCCCATGATATGCACACAATCAAGATGAAGGCAGAACAAGGCACCAGCTTTCCTTCACGGTCCCTCCCACTGCTGAAGCTCTGTCCCTCAGGTGCAGATTTAACCACAGGTGTTTGTGTGGCCTTTACTTCTATATGACAATAAATTTGGTGGTTTTACCCTATTTGACTGGTTGTACAGACACAGGTATGACAAGCAGTGTGGATTCATTCACAAAGACCTCTTTGCATGGCTAGCAAAACTAGAGCTACGGGGTAATAAATCTTGAGAGTTAGCTTTTGTTTTCTTTGTATAGTTTCTAGGAGTGGGATTTTGGTCCCTTTATGAAGCAGAAGTATTTTGTTCACTTTCACCTCATCTACTGGGATCAGTAACTGAAGAACCCCAAACCTGTCAGTGACTTCCCTTAGGTTTCACCTTCATTATCTATAATTCAGGGACTATTCCATCCCTCTCAGCTGCAACTTGTCAGTGTTGTTGGCCGCACTGCCTGTAGGGCTGGGTTTCTTGAGCCATACAGCACAATCCAAGTCAGTGTCCTGGGAAGATGCTGTAGCATCACGTCAGTTCCACGTAGGAAATGCACTGTTTTGTTTTTTAACGGGCTTGTCATGTCTAATTAAATTATGTTCCTTTCAGTGTGGCATGTATGGCATGAATAAAGATTTTTTAGTTTGCCCCGGCTGGTGTGACTCAGTGGATTGAGCACCAGCCTGCAATCCAAAGGGTCACTGGTACGATTCCCAGTCAGCAGAGCTCATGCCTGGGTTGTGAGCCAGGTTTCCAGCTGGGGGTGTGCAAGGGGCAACCACACATTGATATGTCTCTACCCCATTCTCTCTCTCCCTTCCCTACTCTATAAAAATAAATAAATAACATCTTTAAAAGAAAAGCTTTTATATTTTTACTGTTCTATTAGAAAGAAGGACAGATTCTAGTTCAGTTTATGAAAACCTATGCTCAAAGAAAGTAAGCAGATTAGTCAAGGCATTTTTTATATTATTTAACGGCCCATTTAAGTGTTTAGATCAGACCAATTAACATTTGTTGTTGTATTTACAGGATTACTATTATTAACTTCCTATGATAATTTATCATATCTATTTTAAGAACTTTCAAAGGATTTCCTTTTATGAATTATGAAGGGTTCATTAAAACCAGATTCTATTTCAAGAGTGTTTTATTCTGTTTTGTATAAACATAACTTAAGCCCTGACTGGTGGCTCAGTGGATAGACGCTGGCCTGTGAACCCAAAGGTTGCTGGTTCAATTCCCCAGCCAGGGCACATAACCAGGGTGCAAGCCAGGTCCGTAGCTAAAGGCAGGTGAAAGGCAACCATACATTGATGTTTCTTTCCCTTTCTCCCTCCATCCCTGCCCTTTTCTCTAAAAATAATGAATAAAATCTTTAAAAAATAAACATAACCTATCAATCAAATCAAGCATTGTAGACAGAGGAAAGAACAAGATTTTTAAAACATGCTCAATTCAAAATAGAAAGTCAACCACAATTAAATTTGTTTAATTTAATCTAGGTAATTAATTCTTGTTCTGTTAATATTGGCTTTGTTAGCAGCTCAGTTTCTCAAAGTGAATGAGTTCTGGAAATCTGGACTGAACCCCTTGGTCATCTAAGATGTTCATTTCTGGTGATGCTATCAACTTTACAGGAACGCCTATTTTCTATAGTATCAAGTGTTGAGTATCTTTTAAAGTTCTTTCATTGGACTATTTTGATGTCTCTTCCAACAGACCCAACTATTGATCTGTGGCTGGGGTCTTGCAATGAACATGAGAGAAAATTACAAACCACTTACTGATGATAAGGCTGAATATCTCTGAGTACTTACTCACCCCAACTAATAACAGCAAAGCTGAGACAAGTTTAGTTTTAAAAGGTGTTAGCAAGTACCATGAAAGTAAGTACAGATTCTAGGCAATGAGGGCACTGAAAAACATTGAGGAACTTGTAACTTATTACATAAAGAGTATGTTAGGATTACCACCAAGTAAAAAGGCTCTTTTAAACCTATAAATGGAACTTTTCATTTAAAAACTTGACCATTAACTGTGCCAGTCTTTAACATGAAAGGGAGCATGCTTCCAAGCAAACGGAAAGGTTCATAACTGCCTAAGTATAATAATAGAACGTGTCATAATTACTTGGAGGTTGAACTTCTCTTTTTTCACTTGCCAGGTCTTTTCATATTGGAGGCTTGATAAACAGGACAGCTCTCACAATGGCATTAAACCAAATAAAAACCTGCAGAATGCCAAGCATGCCTAATTAGTGCTAGCATCCTTATTTCATAAAGTGAGGAAGAAAAATCTTTGATGTTGCCTGGCAGCATTCTGGAACCATCCCCCACCTGCCCACCCACCCAAAAAATGGTTTAAAAATAAAAGACACTTTTAAATGTTTTAATAGTTTGACTATGGGGTATAGATTTGGGGAAAGCAATTTCAAAAAAAGTTTTTAGGGGACACAAAATATAAGTCCTTCATGCCTAAAGACAAAGCATAAATGCCACAGTGTTCAGAGCTTTCCTAAATAAGGAAATATTCAAGCTTTTTCAATAACCAAGCAATGTTGTCTTGAATGCTTCAACTCTTTGGTCTGGAAGCCATGCAAGCCAGCTTTAAAATATAAATTTTTTGCATGTTTTCTCCCCTTTCTTGATAAACTTTCTGTTTATATTCGATGTCCTAAAGGCACACAATGGCAGGTTTTCATAATACATTAAGGTCCAAACATGTCCCAAAAGAGAAAGGGAAGAGAAAAGATGCTAGCCAGATAACAGAAGGAGCAGGACCAATGGAGGATTGTAAAGGCTAATGATCTTCCTTTGCCAAAGGCGAGAAAGGCTCTTTTCAAATTTACCTTTAGACACACAATCACAGAAACCACTGCCTCCCCTCCACAGCATCAACCACAGATCAAAGCAAATCAGAGTGGGGAAAGAACCCTAAGAAACCGGTGGGTGGGAAACACCAGGAATCTCTCCCCTCCATGTAGACAGAGATTATGTTGGTAGAAACTGTCTGGTGTAACACTATTGGAATGCTGGAGTCTAATGAAGGAGGAAACTTGGATGGTAAATTTAAATTATGGTTAATTTGGGGCATTTTCAATTCTTAGCATAATAACAGCTACCTCCCTCTCACCCCGTGACAGGCAGCTATGTATGTGTTCATGGAGCAGCCTGCATGCAAACTGTGGGAGCCACAGTGAGCAACAGGGCTTCTGAGTGCTGCATCCGGTCATGGAGTTGGAGACAGAAGCAGCCTTTATTCTAGGCTCCTCTCCTTAGCTGACATGACTTTCAGGGGACTTAAAGAGTTGATGCCTTGTGTTTCCCCTTCATTTTTCTCTTTTCTTTCTTTTTCTTTCTTTCTTTCTTTCTTTTTTTTTTTTTTTAAAGATTTTACTTATTATTTTTAGAGAGGTAGGGAGAGAAGCAGAGAGGGAGAGAGGCATCAATATATGGTTGCGTTTCACCTGCCTCCAGCTATGGATCTGGCTGGAGACCTGGCTTACAACCTGTTCTTTTTTTCTTAAGGCGTGGGGGCTGGAGCCAGACATTAAAGATTGGGATGTGCCAACGTAAACACAAATGTTGGGGAAATTAGGAAGTCATTATGCACACCCATGGAAAGGCACAGGTTCAGAAAAGACCTAAAAAGACCTTAGGTTTGCACCTCAGGCTGATTGTCAGCACAGACACATCATAGAACAATCAACAAACAAGCAAACAAAAAAAACACAAGTCTGGGGAAGAGAAAGAATCTGATTTCCAAAGTTTCTACATTGTTAGATTCCAATGTCCAGTTAAAAACAATAAAATCACAAGGCGCACACACATGGAAAAAAAGAGAGAAAAAAAAAAACAAAAACGTAAATATGACATATTCAAAGGAAAAAATTAATCAACAAAAACTATCTCCAAGAAAGACCAAATGATGGAATATTAGACAAAAAACTGTAAAACAACTGTCCTACAGATACTCAAAGAATTAAAGAATATGTGGAGAAAAGCAAGCAAACAATAGATACGTAAAATGAAAATATCCTTAAAGAGATAGAAAAGCTAAAAGGAAACAAAATAAATTCTAGAACACAAAATTACCATAATTGAAGTGAAAAACCCAATAAAGGAATTCAAAGGCAAATTTGAGCAGGCAGAAGAATCAGTGACCTTGAAAACAGTACAATTGAAATGATCAAGTTCAAGGAAGAGAAAGGAAAAAGACTGAGAAAAAGTGAATGGAGCCAAAGGGATCTGTGAGTCATCATTAGGTGAAACAACATACACATAGTGAAAGTCCCAAAAGAAGACAGAAAGAGCCAGAGAGGATTTTTTAAGAAATAATGCCTGAAGACATCCTGAATTTGATGAGTGATATAAACATAAACATCCAAGAATCACAACAAACTCTGAGTAGGAAAAATCAAAAGACGCACAATGACAAAAATAATCATTGAAGACAAAAAACAGTGAATCTTGAAAACAACAAAGAAGAACTGGCTCATCACATGCAAGGGATCCTCAAGATTATAAGGAGATTTCTCATCAGAAACTCTGGAGGCCAGGAGGCAATGGGCTTTATTTTCAAAGTGCTCAACTGTAACCAGGAGATGGAGTTTGGCCAAACTGCCCTTCAGAAGTAAATAAGCATTTAAGACATTCCGAAGTAAACAAAAGCTGAAGGAGTTTGTTATCATTAGACCTGTCCTACAGGTAGTGGGAATTCTGTAGTTTGAAATAAGGGACAGTAACTAGAAGCCGTATACAGAAATACTTAGTAAAAGTAAATACATGGGTAGTTATAAAAGCTGGTATTATTGTAAGAACAGTTTGCAACTCCACTTTTTGTTTTCACTATAATATGAGAATAACAAAATTTTTAAACTATTAGTCTAAAAGCTAGTATTATTATAACTTTGGTTTGTAACTCTACATTTTGTTTTCTACATAATTTAAGAGGATGATGCATGAAAAATAACATTTATTAAATGTTTCCATACACACAGAGAGATGTAATCTTGTAACATCCATAACTGAAAGGGGTAGGGATGAAGCTATAATAAGCAGAGTTTTCATTTGTTACTGAAGTTTAATTGGGATGAATTTAAATTGAGTGTTATAACTTTAGGATATTAAATGTAATCCACATAGTAACCACAAAGAAGATAGTAATAGAATATACACCAAATGAAATGAGTAGGGAATTAAAATATTTCACTAAAAAGAAAATAAACACAAAAGAAACAGTAATGTAAGAAATGAAGGACAAAATATATAGAAAACAAATAGCAAAATTACAGAAATACCTTCTTATAAGTAATTATCTTAAGTATAGATTATTCTCTATTTCAATGAGTTTGTTTCTGTTTCATTTTGTTTTCTGTTGTTTTCTTTATATTCCACCTGTAAGTTAAATCATACAGAATTTACCTTTCTCTTAGCATAATACCCTTTGGGTCTATCCATGTTGTCACAAATGGCAAGACTTCATTCTTTACTATTGTTAAATTATCTACTACATCTTCTTTATCCATTCATCTGTCAATGGACACCTAGGTTGCTTTCATGTCTTGGCTGTTATTAAACAATGCTGCAATGAAAAAAATGAAAGAGAATAAGAGCTACAAACTTGTAATTATTAAATAAATGTCATGGAATATAATGTACCTCACAGGGAATGTAGTTAATGATACTGTAGTGTTATACATTTGTATGGTGACAGATGAACTTATCGTCATGATAACTTTATAAGGTACATAAATGTTTAATCAGTTTGTTAACACCTGAAACTAATAGAATAATGTAAGAAATACATTTTTAAAATATATGCAAATGGATTGAACTTTCTGATCAAAAGGCAGAGATCAGTAGAATAGTTTGTTTTGTTTTGTTTTTAATATGATTCAGCCATGGCTGGTGGTGGCTCAGTGGGTTGAGTGCTGGCCTGCAGACCAAAAGGTCACCAGTTAGGTTCCCAGTCAGGAAACATGCCTGAGTTGCAGGCCAGGTCCCCAGTTGGGGGCATGCAAGAGGTAACCACACATTCATGTTCCTCTCCCTTTCTTTCTCATTCCCTTCTCCTTTCTCTAAAAATAAATAAATAAAATGTTTAGAGGGAAAAAAAACACATAATTCAACTACATGCTGTTCACAAGAGACTCAAAAGACTCCTTTGTATAAAAGGATGTTTGTACACCCATGGTTTTTTTTCTTTAATTTTATTGTTGTTTTATTACATCCATCCCCTTTTTCCTTCCCTCTGTCCCCTTCCCTACCCAGCCACTCCCCTCCCCCAAGTCAATCCCACTTGTTGTCCCTGTCCATGGTTCTTCCATGCTAGTTCCTTGACTAAACTACTCCCCTCCCCCCTCCCCCTCCCCCTTGCTCACTGAAGGCCTATTCATTGTATTCATGTATCTGGTTCTGTTTTGCTTGTTTGTTTGTTTTATTCATTATTGTCTTGTAATAGGTGAGATCATATGGTATTCGTCTTTCACTGACTAGCTTATTCACTAAGCATAATACTTTCTGGTTCCATCCATGTTGTTGCAAAGGGTGGGAGTTCCTTCCTTCTTCCTGCTGTGTAGTATTCCATTGTGTAAATATACCAAAGTTTTTGGATCCAATCATCCACTGATGGGCACTTAAGCTATTTCCAGCACTTGGCTATTGTAAGTAGTGCTGCTATGAACATAGGGGTATATAGGTTCTTATGAATTGGTGTTTCAGGGTTCTTAGGGTATAGTCCTAAGTAGTGGAATTGCTGGATCAAAAGGCAGTTCCATTTTTAGTTTTTTAAGGAAACCCCATACTGTTTTCCACAGTGGCTGCACCAGCCTATATTCCCACCAACAGTGCACCAGGGTTCCCTTTGCCCCACATCCTCGCCAACACTTGTTGTTTGTTGATTTGTTATTGATTGCCATTCTGACAGATGTGAGGTAGTATCTTATTGTGGTTTTAATTTGCATCTCTCTGATGACAAGTGATGTTGAGCATTCTTTCATATGCATTTGGGCCCTTTGTATGTCTCCCTCAGTGAGTTGGCTATTCAGGGCCTTTGCCCATTTTTTAATTGGGCTATCTGTCTCCCTGGTGTTGAATGACATTAGTTCTTTATATATTTTGGAGATCAAACCCTTGTCTTAGGTATCATTGGCAAATATGTTTTCCCATACAGTTGGTTCCCTTTGAATTTTGCTGATGTTTTCTTTAGCTGAACAGAAACGTTTCAATTTGATATAGTCCCATTTGTTTATTTGTCCTTTTATTTCCTTTGCCCTTGGTGAAGTATCAGTAAACATATTTCTGCATAGGATATCTATGCAGAAATTTTACTGCCTATATTTTTCTCCAGGACCTTTATGGTGGCACTGTACACCCATGTTTATAATAGTATTTAAGTAGCTAAAATGAGGAAACAACTCCAGTGTCTACCAACAGATAAATGGATAAGCAAAGTGTGGTACATACACATGATGGAATATCATTTAGACTTGAAAAGGGAAATCCTGATACATTACAATATGGATGAAACTTGAAGATGTTATGCTAAATGAAATGATCAGTCACATAAAGACATATTCGGTGTGATTCCACTTATATGAGGTACTTTGAGTAGTCAGAATTATAGAGATAGAAACTTGAGTGTTAGCTGTTAGGAGATGGGGCAGAAAGTTAATGTTTAAGTTGTTGAGTGCTTCAGTTTGGCAAAATGAAGAGTTTTGGAGCTGAATAGTGGTGCAGATAAGATGGTAAATTATATGTTTTGTGTATTTGAACACGAAAAATTATAAGGAAAAAAATTAAATATAGAGCATGTCAGCAAAAATTCACAGGTCAGTTTTAGCAGCTCCAGAAAGAAGTACTAAAGTGGTGCTAAGACATCAGAGACGTGAATCATGGTGCTCCTGATCTAGGGCTACAGACAGTGCAGCTGACATTTTTTTAATGTCGTTTCTCTAAACTTGGTTCGAGAGATTTGAGTTTATAACAGTGCATCACAAAGACCAGCCACACTGAGGACTCTATCAGTGATCCGAAGGGATAATAGTCAGTGTAGGAAGGGACGCCAGTGACTTTCATATTGTCTGCCACCTTACAGAGTGCAGGTGGTTAGACCATAAAACTGCTACTCAATGTTGGTGCCACCACTGGGGAAACTATATGGTAGTGTACAGATCAATATCAGAAATAGGCTTAGTTCTGAAATAGACACAGAAACAAAGTCATAAGCCAACAACAGAGAAGCAGAAACAGTCAGCACAAGCAAAGCCCAGTTACCCATCATGAAATTCCCACCAGCTCTTGTCCGCACTGGAGCTCACCAAGGAGTGCCTGTGTTGGGCGACATTTGGTCAGGTCTCTTGAGCCTATCCGGGCACCTCCACATGCTCAACAACTCTAAACAGAAGGCTCCCAGAAAGAAGCATTAAAAAGAGGGCATTGTCCTTGCTTGGAATTTGTACACATGCAGGGAGGGAAGAGTAGCACAGGTGCAAGGTTACTGCTCATCTACCATTGATGGAAACAGTAGGAGTGTTTTTTACACAATTATAATATCTCCAGTAGTCCTCTCATGTCAGTATTGCAAAGGTCAGAAATGAAGTTTTTTCATTAGAAACAAGTAACTTAGAAGTACTGGTCCAAGGATTCATTTCTGTTGGGAACTTGAGCAGAGCAGAGTGACCTGTTTGGGGGGGGTGGGGGGGGGTGGGAGGGGGTGAGTGGTGTTTTATTTTATTTCATCTCAGGGGGAACGTGCTTTTCTTTTATAACATGATTTCATGGCAGTGGATAATGGGACGCACGTTGATTCCTAATGAAAGCAGGGCCAGAATGCCACTTTGCTTTCACAAATCTAGGTGTCGTTTCAACCTAATGAGCTGCTTTGTTCTCTGATGGATTTTCTCTGGGTGGTTCTTCCACCGGATGTTTACTGATTGTGTATATTTTTCTTTGTGTAAAAAAATGAAATAGAAATCGAACATGTTCATTATTATTTAACGTTAGAATTCACTTGCTTTTCACTATCCATCTCATTGTCTCAACCCTCTTTCTCTCCATTACTCCCAGCCTTTTTCACTGGACCCCACATTTTAACAGCTGCATTTTATGAATCTCAGTCATAGGTGCTATGCAGCCCCTGATCCCCCCAAGGCCAACACCCTGTAGTTACAAGACCTTGTTGTTTTTGTCCTGAAATGTTAGTCACCTGCTCAGTGGTATCATCAGCATGAGTCACTCCCTGACTTTTGATTTGTCATATCATTTACCTATTTTTAAACCAAATTAAATCCAGAAGAAGAGGAGGGGCAGTCTTCCGTCTGCCCTGGTTATTGGTACCACTGCCCCTTTTGTGGGCCTCAGAAATTCATTCTAAGACAGGAAGCTCCTTGGCCTCAGGCCAGCCTCAACCACAGGGTGAGGTCTGTGCTGATGGTCTCCTTGTATCCACATAGGGGTGCTGCTGAGCTCTAGTGCTCTTTAATGACCCTCGTCTCAAGCAGAGACTTAAACTTGGTTCTCCTCCAGTCTCCTAAAAAGATAGCTTCCTGGTGGTACAGCACTCCCCTTCTTTGTCCAAGAACAACTTTATCCCTATCTCATTCTCTGAAACAAAAAAAAAAAAAAAAAAAAGAAAGAAAGAAAGAAAGAAAGAATGAAAAGAAAAAGGAAAAAAAAAATTGAATCACCTCCATGGTGTTAGGCTGTGAAAATTCAAGTTTGGCTCACCCATCCGCCAGCCTTGCAACTTTCTCTCATCACCACTGTGGCAAAGAAATGAAACTGGTTCCAAAAGGCAATTACTTACTTTCACATCCAAAGAAGAAATTTCAGACATCAAATCTGAGACCAAAAGCCTGACTGAGGTAAGGTGGTGAGAATGGGATAAGATTTCTTTATTAGGTAACAAGATTAGCTTTTTTACTCTTTTCTGTTGTTTAGAAACTTAGGGGATAAAGTAAATATGGGACAGAACAATTATAGGTACCAGCTACCATGAGTTGTCATGCTTACAATTGCAATGGACATTCAGAGAGCTTTATTGTCAAGGAAGAAAAGATTTCTTCCACCTTTAGTCTCATTATTCTGTAACCTTTTCATGATGCACAAGAACCTTCTTCATAAAATATTCTGTGGTTCTCCTGATCTGTAGAATAAATCCTAGATGTCCACTTCTCATTTCAAGCCCTTCATGACAAGCCAGTCCAATCTAATTTCTCGAAACTCCTGTTATGAGCATGCCCCTCAGTCAGTCACTTGTGGTTGTAATTGTAATACGTTTCTTCTTGTCTCACCACCCCCACCATTAGACCTTAGTTTCTAAGCATGAGAAAAAGCTTAAAAGCTATACTTGCTACCCACATTTTACATGAAGATAGAATTCAAGTGTGAAAAACAGCTTTTCTCAGCAGTATAATAAAAAATTAAAACAATTGTATGCCCATAAAAGAATAGATTTTGTCTAGCCACTCCCCTTCTTTGCCCAAGAACAATGTTATCACTCTCCCTTTCTCTGTTTGAAACCAAAAAACAACAACAAATAAGCAATGGGGTCACTTCAATGGTGTTAGTCTGTGTTAGACAGTCTTCTACTCTTTGGGATAAGTTTACTCGATCTGTTTTTTCACTTGGATGGCCAAAATATAGACTAAAATGGATCCATCCCAATAGACTAATAAATAGGCTAAGTGAAAAATCTCCAGTTTTCCAGGGAAATGTCAGTGAATTATATTGGAAATCATAGAAATAAACTCATTCTACTGGGTTTCTTTGGACAGGTTGTAGAAGGTTATACAAGGTGGTAACTCCCACTGTTTTGTGTGCCATGGAGCACATGGAAAGTGATGGTATTTGTGCATCGCACTGGGGGCTGTACTGGGGGAGTGACTGTCCCTGCCACCTCAATGTGATGGGGACACCTTGTGTCTCATTAAGGGCTCACCAGTTAGAAAGCTATGTAGATAAAATTGCATCTCCAAATTTATCTGCTGTCACTTAAAAATGGGGCAACAAACATTTTTCAAGGCTACAGCCAAATCCTCTTCCTTTCCTCATCTTTGTTCTCAACTGTGGTGATGTCCATGGTGGCAGAACTAGTCTTCCCTGTGCTGTCAGGGGCGTGAATGCCCCTGTATGCACAAAAATTGAGATACTTTTCTGATTCCTTTCTCCATCACTTCCCTTCTAAAGAAAAAGTAAAAAGAACCCATCCATCTTCTAGCTTCTATGGATCTCCGATTTGTCTTCAATGGCTTGTGTGGGTTAATGAACTGATAAAGTCAGCAGCATGCTGAGCTCAACAAAGTAAATTGTTGGCCAGAGTTAAGTATGATTTAATGATAAATAGATAAAGTTACTTGCTCAGAGGACTGCCTATGTACAAAGGATCTTCTCCAAACTATTTTAACTGCTTTCATTAGGAAATAAATAAATTGCATTTAGTTTTCAGGCAAACCATTTTTGTCACACACTTCTCAGCTATTATAAAATGAATGAAGATACTTTCCTATTTCAGTCATTTAGACATCAGCATTTTTTTTTTCTTCCAGCTAAAATAAGCCACCTATACATAGATAGGATAAGAGCAGATACAAAAATTACAAGTGCTGCCCAGGCTGGTGGCTTCGTGGATAGGCGCTGGCCTGAGAACCCAAAGGTTGCAGGTTCGATTCCCCATCAGGGCACATAACCAGGTTGCAAGCCAGGTCTCCAGCCAGGTCCATAGCTAGAGGCAGGTGAAAAGCAACCATACATTGATGTCTCTCTCCCTTTCTTCCTCCCGCCCTGCCCTTCTCTCCAAAAATCATGAATTAAAAAATGCTAAAAAGAAATTACAAGTGCCTATATTTTATTTATTCCTGCCTGGAATTAAGGTGTCATTGCCTCCTCCCCAGGGGTTGCTTTCCCTACCCCGAGGCACCAAGCACCAGTGACTTTGACAGCTAAAAGAAGCCATCCTTTACATGTATGGAGGGTAAAATATTTCAGATATTTTTTAGGTGCTAGCTAATTAAGTATAATGGGGAAATGGAAGAAAAAGAAGGGAATTAACTTTGGACATGTGCCAATTTCATCTGACAATTTCAAGAACAGCCAATTTTGCTACAGGCACTCTTTTACTTAGTTCCAGAAGTAAATTAATGGAACAGAATTGGTGGAAGCTGCAGGTGGGATGAATTAATTGTTTTTCAGGGTTGTTGGTAATGCCTAAAGTGCTTTGTAAACTAGAAACACTCCATAAAGATGTCATTATAAGCACCTTTATCATTGGGAGTAGCAAGATTAATAATGATAAAGTGAATTAAGGAAACCGAGTTAGATTTTATTTTACTTTCACATGAAGGAAAACATGTCAAATTAAGAAATGTTATATGGTAGAACTATACAATGAAATCTTATCACTGAGATAAGCAGCTCATCCAATTACTCTGGTTCAAAGGATACCTAGTTATATATTATTTGTAAAGCTTCTCTCCCTTGCTTTAAATGTTTCTCTTTGCTTCATAGGGGCCAGAGCACAGAGGTCATATATATAAGATCATGCTCTCCACCTATGTGTGGTTTGACTCCTGTTAAATAATACAGGCCCCAGCATAGCTTCCACCAAAGCATTTTTGAGGTGTGTTACAATTATATGTGTTTTGGACTTTTGCGAATACCAAGTAGGAAACTACTGGCTGTTAACATCTATTGAGTCTGCATCTTCAGTAATCCTTGCGTATTAAATGCTTTCCCCATGTTTACTGGTTTAATGTTTACAACAGTCTTGTGAGATACGAGCTATATGCCATTATTGTTCTTGCTTTACAAATTCAACAAGCTAAGGTTTAGAAGCAATGAAATCATTTGCCCAAAGGTTCGATCCCACATGCATCTGGAACTCAAGCCCATGCATTCATCCTGAGAAAATACTGGGTTTCCTGTGTGTGTCCACAACTACCCAATGGGAAGTATTCAGTGATGGGAAAATAGACAATATTGCACTAATCTTGCCTCTTGTGTTTCTTTTTCTCCCCCGTGCCCACCTCTCGCTCTGCCCTCTTCCTCCATTTTTACCTCATGTCAACTCTCCCCTTGATTTTTTCCACAGGCAAATATGCCATGCGAGACCTGGTCCACAGGCTTCCAGGCGGGAACAACAGCAACAATGCAGCAAGCAAGGCCATGTCAGATGACACAGTGACAGCCGTCTGCTGCACTCTACACGAAGTGATCACCAAGAACATGGAGAACGCCAAGGCCTTACGGGATGCGGGCGGCATCGAGAAGTTGGTTGGCATCTCCAAAAGCAAAGGAGATAAGTAAGTCAGATAGATGGCAACTTCGTATCACCATCCAATTGCTATTGGTAGAACAGGTTCTAAGTGTGCTCCATGGCCCCTGGTTATGTCACTAAAAAGCATCTTCTCCGATAATCAACAGAACAAAAACAGCAAAGGTTTCCTGTCTTCCCACCCCAGAATGAAAACTGATCTTACGGGTAATTTCAATTTGATAAATAGCTCATGACTTGGTTGACAGCTGTGATATTGGCCAGGTAGACTTGACAATCCAGCATGCACTCACTAGTGTGTTCCTGCAGCACAGAAGAAACAACCAGCTTAACCTGGATACATGAAGGTATTCTGTGAGGGTTGTTCCTCTGTGGTTCCAGGTCTAAGTGTTAATGATGTGTCTACGTCCTTTTGCTCTTTGCTCCTTCAGCTCTGCATAGCATGTTATCATGCAGGGTGGGGTGGGGTGGGTAGGGGAGAAAATAGAGTGTGATGGAGTCAGACGTTGGTGCTAATCCAGCATCCTCCCTTGCTAGGTGCGTATTTGGGGCAAATTACTTAATTTAATATGTCATTATGCCTATATTACCGTGCAGTCTGAAACTGAGGGAGGAGCTGTCATAATATATGTCCTGGAAGGAATGATGGTGAAGTCTTAAGAGAATGGATGGGAATACCCTGAGTAGAGGGGATGGTGGTGAGGAAGGAAGACATTTATGTAGATGGAATAGAGATAAGGCTCCCTGTAAAGGCAGGTACACTGCCACAAATAGGGGTACCCCCAGTGTGACTTAAGAATCAACGGTATCTTACTGTATGTGACTAAAAAAATACCTTCACAAGCCAGAGTGTCAGTGTATCAGAGCTGTCAATGTAACAGAAACATTCAGTAAACTTAATTAAATTTTGCCTCCTGGAAGTCCCTCAATGGGATCAAGTAAGATTAAAAGGGTAAACCTTTTGTTATCAAGGGTCTGCTTCTTGACTTTTCATCCCCTGACCCCACCCCATTCCTTTACATCTAAATGTTAGTAATTTATCTTTAGTTATTAAAGGCTGTGAGAGATGTGCTTTGAGACTTTTTGAAAATTCTCTCATTATTTCATTTAATTCAGGATATCTAAGTTTCAGGGCTTATGTTTAAGCATCCTGAGGCCTCCAGTAATCTCAATCAACATCCCTATAAGGATTTGATTACTTTTCTACATCAAGCAGAAAAGCCCCATAGGACTCTAATAATGGTGCAGTATAGATAGTTAACTTGAATTATAGCTTATGATATTCTACTTACAATAAAATGCTATTCTGCATAGGTGGGAAACCATGCTTTTCATAGCTTCAGTGAACTTTTGGAGTCTCCTCATTAAAATTCTTACCTGTTCTGAATATTATTCAGAACATATTATTCAGAACATATTAATAACTTAATATGTTAATTCTTTTGTAAGCAAACATACATACACACAATAAAACCATAATTGACAAAACCACTCTGATATATTTGTCAATAATTGTAAGATATTCAAAGATTAAACTATTTTCTCTAAATTGCAAGAAAATGCTTTTGGGGGTGGTTTGGCAAATATTAATTCCTTCCAACTGAGTGAGCACCCCAGTGCATTAGGCATCACTAAGTGGGCCTTGAAGAGAAAGGATGTTTTCATCTGTCCTATGGTTGAAGAAATTTATTTGGTGACACTAAAAAAAATCACTTGAGGAAACATTTATGAAATAGTATATATCCTTATTACCAATCCAGAAAATAGTCCTATTAGGTCTGGCCCACTCTTGATTATTGTTAATGGCAAGTTTCTTTCACTATAGATGCTCTCCTAAGTGTTCTTTAATGGAATGGAATTTCTTTATGGAATAGCCACTTGTTGCATCTCATTGTTCCTTTGTCTTTTTATTTTTTTGATGTTAACAGTCTGTATTTCTGGGTTTAGGAAGAAATGTTGAACTGAGCTGAGACAAGCATCTACCCCAGTTATAGTCCGTTACAGCCATTCTTTTAGACAGTTGATCTCTTTTTACATAGCAACCAATTTAGGAATCAAAACAGGTTCTTATCGATGCATATATCCTCACTTCCTACCTATATTTGGTTATTACTTCTCAAAGCTCTTAAAATAAATCCAGAATTGCTCTGATATTAGCACTAAACTCACCATTTATCATTCAATTCTATTATGACAATAGTAAGTGAAACATTCCTATGACCCTTCTAGAGATGTTTTAATGAAACAGAAATTCTTTATTGAAGATAGAATTTTTGGAATTGGGGATGATTTTATCATTGAAAAAGGGAGGAATATCAATTTACTCTAATTAATAACATGCTTGCAAATCTTTCCTCATTTAATTGCCTTTTAAAAAAGTATTTATAGAAATAAATTTAATTCATACCTGATTTTTAAATTTAAGATAGCGTGGGAAAACATAGATAAAAAGCGGGCCTAACTATGGTTCTCCATTTTACACATCTAGAAGTTTATGTCTTAAACATGCCGTGCTCTTAGGGAGTCATACTGTCATGGTGCCATTCACAGTCTGCTTGAACTGCACAACATACTGTTTCTTATTGACACAACCACTGAAAGTGGTGTTCTGGGGTCCCATTACTGGAATGGCTGTGTGAAACACCCACAATCAATTGCACCAATGGAAATCCTCAGCCACCCTTAATTTGACAACTCTGGTAAGGATCAGACACTGTGTAATTGTTAAGAACCCTTCTAGGAGTTGGAAATTTACCATTTTGAAATCTTGATAACGTATTATTCTGTTCACATTATGTGAAACACCCATTATGGGCATTTTGTCATGTCCATCTGTTTCCAAAGTACATTTGTTTTTCTCTAATTTTAACAGTTATATAGAAAATAGCATTGAATATGCCACTATATTTTGTCATAAGACAGACAAGTAACAGTCTCAACTGTTGTCAGTAAGGAGCTGTATATTGTCGCTGAGGTTATAATCACTTGTACCATTAAAAACACTCAAGTCTTTCAATCAATAGTTATAGTTTTTCAAGTGGTAGTTGCTATGGTACCAGTCTAGTGGATGGATTAAAATGAAAGCTAAACGGATGCAATGTTTTTTGACCTTCGCATGTTATTATAACACTGAGCTGTATTGGCATTTTAATTGAGAGGTTAAAACCTGCTATCTATTATACATGCACAGTCTGTTTTGTAAGGAAGCAAGGAGCGAAAACAAAAAAATTATACTGTGTCAGAGAGATTTTTGCAAACTTAATACAGGAGTGGGCAAAAGTAGGTTTACAGTTGTTCCTGTGGGAAAATGTATAATACAATAATAAATGATAATATAAGAATAAACTCTGTGTTTCACATTCTGGTAACTGCAAACCTACTTTTGCCCACTCCTCTATGTTCCAATTGCATTATCACCACCTGAATATTAATATATATTTCTCTAGAGTTATTTGATTATTGCCCTGGATAAGTCCCCAGCAAATAATGATAAAACACAGAAGAATGTAGCATCTTATCTTTGTTCAGCATTGGTTGTATGAAATTAAAATGTACTTGTATCTGTATCCATGAAAAGGTGTAAAATTCTCTGCCTTTAAGTCAAAGGAATTTAGTATTCCATTTAAGAGCATGGTACTAGCGTAAATCATGAAATCATTCAGCAGCCCTGGCTGGTGCGACTCAATGGATTGAGTGCTGTTCTGCTAACCAAAAGGTCATTGGTTGGATTCCCAGTCAGCACACATGCCTGGGTTGCAGACCCGGTCCTGCCATGCAGCCAATTGCTGTATCTGTCACACATCGATGTTTCTCTCCTTCTCTGTTCCCTTCCCTTTCCCTCCCTCTAAAAATAAATAAATAAAAGCCTTCTTTTTAAAGAAAATATGCCTGCTACTTAAACATTATTTACCTTTTATAAAGGAAAAAATGGAATTTGTTAGAACTGTAGATTCTTTTCTCTTAAAAGTATGTGACAGGCCCTGCCTGGTGTGGCTCAGTGGGTTGCGTGCCAGAACTACAGTTCTGCCAACTAAAAGATCTCCAGATTCCCACTCGGGGCATAAGCCAGGTCCCCAGTTCTGGGAGGCGTGGGAGAGGCAACCACACATTGATGTTTCTCTCCCTTTTTCTCCTTCCCTTCCCCTCTTTCTAAAAATAAATAAATAAAATATATTTTTTTAAATAGGTAATATAACAAATAAGATTTTAACATAGCCAAAGCTGAATTCCATCTTAGTGATAATAATATATGAGTGACAATTACCATTACCAGTAAATAAATGGATGAGGAAACCTTAAACTTCGTTGGTCTAAATGACAAACGCGAAGGTCCAGGAAAATCGCACACATTAAATTGACCAGGTATTAGCATCCCATAATTTCATTACAAAATGCTTGTGCTCACAACATCCATTCCCTCTAGCTCTGAGATCTAACCTCAGCTGGATCCCATCTAACCATCTGCTTACTGTCCAATATTTCAAAGGCCACTTTATTTCAAAGGAATTTTTGGTCTCCATTCAGATATTCTCTCTCAGAGTGTCCTTGGGCCACTGGCCCATGGGTCAGCTTCAGAGGTGGACTTCCCGTTGGAGTCCTCAGGAATGGTCCTTTCCTGTGCGACTCTAGCAGGCCCCATGCAGATAGATCAGGGCCAACAAACTATGACCCATGGGCCAGATCCCAGCCTCCACCTGCTTCTGTAAATTACACTTGATTGGAGCATAGCCACAATATATTTATGTATGGCTCCTCTCAAACTACAAAGGCACAGTTTGGTAGCTGCAATTGAGACCACACGGCACCTGTGGAATATTTATTACCTGACCCTTTACAGAAAAAGTGTGCCAGCCCTGGTATGGATCTCGGATCATTGGCCACCTGGACTTGGGCAGCTGCTTATAAAACCAGACTGTTGAGACAAAGAAGCCACAAGTGGCTAATATTTTCCCCTCCCCACTGGTCTAAGTGACTGCCAAGAATTTGATAGAATTACATCAACACAGATTTATTGATCTAGTGTCATTTTGAGATACAGCTTGGCATGGAACCAAAAGGCAAAATATTTAGCTATCACTTCCCAGGGATTTCAAAGCCATGAATTTAAAAAAAGAAAGAAAGAAAGAAAGAAAGAAAGAGAAAATGCTTAAGAACCACTAGTCCCAAGGTTTACATCACCTTACTTTCTCACTGTGGCCGAAAGGATGGAACTGTAATTGAAGAATTTTCCTATTCATGCTTTTCTCTTGCTCTGTGTACGTGTAAGAGCGTGTGAGGCAGAGTGCGCACATACGCCCGTGCTGCCAGGTCCTGTTCTTGGCATCAGCAGCACATGAAAAGCAAGTCCCCTCGATCAGGCAGGTGTACGGAGCACACACTAGACATGCACTCAGGCTTCAGCTGAGAAAATGAATATTTTTGTCCATCTCACGGCACAGGTGTTGCCCATGCTGGGCCCCTGGATCTGACCCTCCCTAATTTTTCTCTTCTATTTTATAGTCCAATGCTGCATTTGCCTTCCCACTCAGAACACCCCTCTTCTGTTGGCATTTTGAATATTCTTTTCCCAATTATGATGCACTCCTGTGTCTCACCCTCAGAGGTGCATTGATGAGAATGAGGATGGAGACTGTGGACTCTCCCTTATAGTCCCCCAGGCTGAGAGGAACAGGACTAGAAAGCCAGGCAAATGCTCGTTCGTGCCTTTTCCTTTCACGTTGGTGTCCACTCACCATCTTGCATGTCCTGTCTTTTCTTTACCAGACATTCTCCAAAAGTGGTCAAGGCTGCATCTCAGGTCCTCAACAGCATGTGGCAGTACCGAGATCTGCGGAGCCTCTACAAAAAGGTAAGATACACAGCTCCACATGATACACAGCCAAAAGACACAATTCTGGTCACAACAAGATGCATCCCAGAGGTTGAGGGCACCTCTAGATGCAACAGTCTTAGTCATTGAAACGACTGAAACAAGAAAATTGATGATGAAGCAGAAGAGTTACTAAGTATCCCCTGAACATACATGAAAGTCAATGAACTTGCTGGATTGAACAGATCCACGTTCATAGATCATGCTACAGGAAAGAAAATAAGTTTGTTTTCCCGAGCTTCGATATTTTATGATCGAAAACTAAAAATTAATGAACTGAGGGATTTTGCCAAAAGAAAAGTCAACAAGTAATTGTGGAGAAGAGACAGAAAGAAATAGAAAAGGCAGTTCAGGACATTGACAAATATTGCAGCCAGGAACTGAGTGGAAGGCCCAACAGCCTGACCCATGTTCCCAGCCCATGTGACCCATAGCAGGTCACTGCAGCGGGGTAAGGGGTTCAGTCCTACCCTCGCAGATCATGAGGAAAAGGTCCAGGGCCCCTGGGCAGGGCAGGCAGGAATTTATATCATGCATTTCAAAGGAAATCTTCATCCTGAAAAAGGTTTAAAAATAAAGCCTAAAGGGAAAAATGTCACTAGATTCTACCCCTTGTTGCCAACTGCTGCTAATAAGGGATGCGTAAGTTCTCTTTTCTGGTTAGCAGGGGAGCATCCTTTAACGTTTCCCAGGAGTTGTTTTGTTGTTACCCAACCAGCCCATGTGGGCAGTTTAACTGACTGGGGATGGCAGAGTGGATTTGAGTCAACAGGGGTGGTGAACGTGCATGATCTCTGTAGGGATTCAGAAAGCATGAGCGGGACCGGGGAGGGGCCCGGGCTGCCCACCCTCTGGAGCAGGAGAGGGAGCCAGTCTCCCCGCCCTCCCCAGCCTACCAGCCCTGGGCCCCGGGTGATACGCAGCAGCAAGAAGCTCACATCAGAGAGAGCCGAGCACGTCTTGCCGGAGGGAAAAGTTGTCTTTTTCTTAGCCGATGAGAAAATGTAAATATTTAACAGCTGGTTCCGCGAACTTATAGTCTATTTCTAGATTTCCCCAAGTCTTTCTACTTCCCTTAAGCGTTCATACTTTGCACTTGAAGTTTATGAAGCTAAGCCTAGGTATTTTTCTTTCCAACTTTTCCCACTCCCTAAGAGGAAGGGTGGTTAAGCTGAAACAGCGGTGCAAAATTCAGTATGGGAGGAGCATTGTAGATCAATTACATCCTCTTCTAAGGATTCAGCACATTAAGATAAGCCCTTCGCTTCACCTGTTCTGTGTTCCATTTTGTTTTGCCTGAAATGTATATTCCAGCATCCCCATGAAATTCTTTCTTGGATGCCTCCGGCAGGCAAATGCATCCTGCCCCAAGGCAGGAACCTTCAGCTCACCATGAAGAACTCTCTATAAATTAGAAAGAAGCCAGTTGCTCTGAATCAGTGGTTCCAGAAGCTCCATGAAATATTAGTGCCTCATAAATTCTACTTTTCCTCAGATCCTTTGCTGAAATACACCTTCTCGTGTGTGCACTGAAGGGAAACTGCTTTGACAGGCTCTACAAGATATTACTTGTTGAGTGGTATGAGTTTCCCGTCATCATTTTTTTTTTTTTCTGTTGGCAGTAGAGTTCATGTTTCCATAAAAAAAGGAAAAAGAATGTGTTGACAGGAATTTAATGGACTAAAACTTAAAAGTTAAAGATGGTTCAAAAATGGGTTTCATGGGAGAAAATTCAAGAAGCAAGAGCTAGAGAAATTGATGGTGATGTTTTTAATTGACCTGTGATGCAAAAGCATTAAGAAAGAGCTGACCTTAATAATTTCCAAATTATGCAGACATGAAATAATATGCCTTTATGCTCAGTAGCATAAGTGCTGCTTGCTAATAGCAAAGCTCAAAATTCACAAACAGCATTTATTTTTGAAAAGTCCGTTTGTGAGAAAACCAAATTCATTCATCTTGTGAATTGTTTTTAGTCAGTGGGGAAATAGATTTCTATTTCATTCTTCATTGACAATTTTCATATTATTGGAAAAAATTATCTATATTGTTTAATTATCTGTGCTTCAGTTCTATTTATTAAACACCTAACTTAGGCTTAGGAAAGGCAGAGTTCCGGAGAAAACATAAGACCTGGGAAACAGCTACGGTGGGTGAAAATGAACTATGGAATAATTATTGGCAACTTTATTTGGTTTGAAAATATACTACAGGTTTTAAGAGATGGATTAAGGGCAGAAAAATCATAGAACAAAGTTTTTTAAAACTCATAGTTTGCATAAATGAGGAGGAAAGAGATAAGGGCATTATAGATAAGAGAAGCATGAGTAAAGAGATGAAATTGGAAATGAAAATGGCAAATCTATGGGACAGAAGAATTAAAAGCCTGTCACTGGCTTATTTCTTTCTAGAACCCAGGCAAGGAGGCCAGCATCTCATTTTATTAGCTCAACTCCTTTATTTCACTTAGAGATACATTTAAGAAATCAATGTATTCTTCTGGCTGTACGTGTTGACCAATAAAAATTTATGTTTGATTCCTGATACATTGGGAGCCAACGTGTATTTGCATTATCCACATCTTCAACTTCTGTGAGGCCTAGACTTCCAACCTCCCTCCCAGAGGGAAAACAAGTGCAGGAGAATGTTATCACACACAGGCTAAATAATGCATCACTGAAAAATTTAAAAATTCTTACATTTAGATAACCACAAATGGAACTTTAAGATTTATTTATCACCTCTGCATGATTGCAGAAGATGTTTCCAAAGGCACAGAGGATGAGCGTGAGGAGCAGGCTTGATACGGGGATAATACAGAATCAGGAGATCATAAGTTCTTGACTGTTTCGAATCTTGGTACTGTTAAAAAGTGAGATCACTGGTACAACCACGTGCTTAGACTTGACAATGGTGGGGGCTGTTGAGGCAGCTGGTTTGGGAGGATAGGAGGTAAAGTTGGGGGGATGGGCACAGAATTGTCAAAGTATAGAAATCGTTGCTGACACATCCCTAGATAATACCTTAATAATACGTACATCACCCAGAAATAGTAATGTTGGCTTGTAAACAGATTCTAACAGATCCGGACACACAGAAGCTCAGGTTACACAGGTGTCTCCTTCCGTCCCATGGTACCCAGTGAGGCAGGTGGCCCAGCAGCATCGAGTGAGCCTGGGATCTGTCCTGTTGCTTTGCCTGACATCCCCACCCTTGTGGGCAAAGCCCCATAGCCCTGCCCCCTCTCACTCCAGCCCACCGGAAGGGAGAGGGGAAGGGAAGGGAAGGGAAGGGAAGGGATATTCTTTTAAGCAAGCGATACAAAAAGTTGTCAAATTCCTGTCACATCCCAGGACCAAGAACCCAGCCCAACCACGACACCCTGCTGCTGCAGGGAAGGACGGTCAAAGTGGGCCGCTGAATCTGCACGGCGGGAGAGAGGTAGTTGTTTGCCCAGAGGAAGAAAGGTAGTGTCGCCTCCAGGAGTCGTTTCATCTTGTTCAAATATCTTTAATATCAATTGCAATTACTGCCTAATGAGGCGTATTATTCCATTTTAGGATTGCTGTGGTTATTCAGAATTTCGTATTTACTTTTAGCAAAAATCTTTATCTGCATCTTTTGCCCTCCAGTGCTAGCCTGCAAAAGTCAAATTTCTCATCTGCCTGGGAGCCTTCCCTTTTTTGATGCTAGCCATCCTGTCCCCACAAGGCCGTCCCTTCCCAGGCCAGACACGCTCAATTCTAACACACCAGCATTTCCATGACCCTCTCCATGGCTATCACATGTTTCCCACCTGCATGCAGGCTCAGCAGCAGCCATTGTGCAATGTAGCACCAAACCACGAATCATATGCCCAGGTTTATTTGAAGCAGAAGAAAGAGGGTGAGATTCTGCTTCCCTGGTACTGAGATCCCAACTGCTAACAAGGCTAGGGAGCAAATTAATGCCTGAAAGACTCACCATGCTCGTTGGTGAAATATGAAGGGCACAGCACCTAGAATCAAATGGCCCAGAGACTAAAGGCACAGCCTGGCACCCACCAGCAGTGTGACCTTGGGCAAGTTTTCTTGAGCCACCTTGCCATCAGTGCAGACTTAACGGTGGCAGCCCTGTGGCCCGTTGCTGCTGCAGGGCATTGAGGAGACTGATTCTGCAGGCCTCTGGGTCAGCGCTCAGGGATGTGCTGGGGTTGTTCTCTATCCAGGTGTCCCGACCTGGTGCGCAGCCCTTCTGACGGTCTGCAGAAAACTAATAACCTCTTAAAACGGTCTATGGCAGTTCTCCTACCTGGCAGAACTTTCTCTCCAGACTGCTGGGCATGACCGCAGTGCCCTAGCTGTTGGTGTACCAGAGTCTAGAACTTTCCTCAACCCTTTTATCCAAGAACCTTCACATCGATCATGGAGACCGCGGGCGTCTCTCCATCAGCCCACTCCCAGTCCCTTGGGTTTCTCACCCGTGAAGCAAACAGCACAACACTGCCTTCCCCTATTTGCTGAGTGTCACTGAAGAGCTTCATCAAACTGGAGGGGCACGTACAAATGAGATTACGGCTATTAATTATGAAATTTGTTTTCCTTCTGGTTGGCTGACAGACGCTCTTTGCCACCCTGTCCACAGGCAGCTAGACATGTGCATCCAAGGGTTTCATTTTGTCATCATCACCATCATCATCATCATTCACTTTGACCCCACATCCTCACGAGTCCCTTTGCTCCAGTTTTCTCTTCCTTGCTCCTCCCAGCTCCTAAGCTCTAGTCCAGTGTCCCCTCCCACAGTCACTTGCCTCTGCAGCTGAGCCTGCCCAGGGCACTTGCATCGTAAACAGCCCCAGAGGGGAGAATCTTGCAGGTGGGGTTTTGGTAAAAACAAGTTTTGTAAGACTATCATGAACGACGACTACCTGAGCTACCATGATTTAAGAAGCTGTTTGAATGATTTTATTCCATCCTAAAGCCGTGGCACGTCCAGGATGCTGAAGACTAATGTTGGCTTAAGGACCAATGGGAAGCCTGAGATTGGGATATGAAGACATGAGTTCAAGCTCTGGCCGTGTGTTCTCAAGAAAAGCCTGGGCCATGATCCTATACATTTCTCATCAGAAAATGTTGGGGTGAAATAGCATCACCCATAAAAAGCATCTTCTTGTGACCCCCGTGACATCCCCACCTCAGAGTCTTCTCCATCCTTGGTGGGCTCCTCTTCCTGTTCATTCCTTAAATGTTGATACCCCTGGGTTCTGCATTTACATCTTCCCCATTTCACACTCGGCCCCCTCCTGGGTGTCCGTTCCTCTTCCCTGGGTCAGTTGCCACCCACATACAGTGGTTTCTTGGAGCTGTTTCTCTTGCCTCAATCTCTCTTCATGTATCTAACCACCTACTAATTAACCCCTTCAGATGCCCACAGCACCTCTAACAAACCAGATCTCAAACAGACCTCCTCCTCCTGAATTCCACCCCTCTTCCTGCCCCTCCTGATCAGTGACTGGCATAGCTCTCCCTCATCACCCACGCCACTGTCCAGGAACCAACCTGGCTCTTGCCTCTCCCTCACGCATCTGCACCCAGCCTATGGGAAGCCTAGCCTTCTGCCTCCCTCCACCCCCCCACTTCTTTCTATAATCACAGCCATGGATAGCTGTCTTCTGCCTGCTGGATTATTGTCAGAGTCCTCACTGGGCTCCCTTCATGATTCCTTTTTGTCCAATCCATTCTCCCTCAGAAGCAGTAAGGTAGAACTTCCTAAAATGCAAATCGGTCAAGTGGTGTTTGGAGCCATGCATTTCAGTGGCTCCCATTGTCCTCAGGGCAGAGTCCAAGCACCTTAGCAGAGGTTAGCGCAGGAGACCCATCCACGGCAGCCCCAGCCTAGCTTCCTGGCTCTGTCTGCTCTCCGCCCACCCTTGGCCACCGGGCGTGCCTAATTCCTGCCACCCCAGCTCACTTTCCCTTTCCCACCCACCCTCCCCACCTTTCTGCAAGTCTCCACTCCATTCTCTACCCCACTTGCCCATCTAAATCTTCCTCATTTTCCCCCATTTTTATATCACCTTCCCTGGAAAACATCTCTCTGACCGCTTCCTCAAGTCTGAATTAAGGTCATCTCTTACTAATCTGAAAGAATTGTAGGGCAAATTAGTGTGAATGAATAGCAAAAGTTTAATTCAAACTTTTAAAGAATGACTTTATCACGAATAACTTGAACCTCCTGCTAAAAGTGTTGCAGCATAAAGTGCTGTAATATTTAATATCTAGATAAGATTTATTTGTACTTTTATAGAAAACCACTTTCTTTCTTGGTTCAAACGTTAATTGTGGGAGGATTTCCATTAGGAACTTACATTAAAAGTCATTTCATCATAGAAATAAATTTCAGTAAAAAACTTGCCTCCAATTCGAGTACAATTACTATCAACTCCTAATGAACAGACATCTGAATAAAGGGAGACCATAAATGTATGTCATGAAAATTTACAAATGCTGCTTGAAGGAGGCTGTGTTCCTAGGGACTGAAAAATAGGAATGACGTCAAGAAGTAAGTGACATAAATCATCTCTATGTGTATCTTTGGCAAAAATAAGGTCCATGGTTTAACTTTTTTTTTTTTTTTTATTGTAATTCTCAATTTACTTGAACTCCTTTGATTTCTGTTTCCTAAAATTCTAAATTCTATTCTAGGTTACCAGTGTCTGTGAAGGCTTCCTATGTAACCTTCAGCTTAATGACAAAGAAAATTGAAGTTTATCTCATTCTCAGCCAGTACAGATCACTGTTTTATTGGTCTTCATGACACATTAGGTCCAAGATCAATTCAGTGGGGTGCCCTAAAAACAAACTCAGTAACAGTCTTGGGTTTTAAAAGTTACATGACCCATTTTGCTTTCAAGTGTTATTTACGCAGCAGTCACTTAAACAGTTAGTTTGTTTATCAATTGCATTCTGAATTAAATAAAACAACACATAGATTTTAGGCTTTGGATCAAACTCTATAGTACTCTGTTAATGTTTAATGACTAATAAGGCAAACAAGATCTTCATGTTTGTTCTCATGTTGGGGCAAAATAACTTCTTATTAAAGAATTACAACCAGCATGCCTGCACATTTCTCAGGCTGGTGAATAATTCCTGCCTGGCTGTGATTGGTCCCTGAGCCAAGTTGCCAGCAGGAGACTCCCTGTCACCTCCCATGACATCTGCCTTGTGAAGGACTCACCCTTAGATTCCTAGACTGAGCACACCAGTTCAGCACATCAGCTCCCTGCTCTTCCCCAACTTCCACCTTCCCAGAAATAAACCTCAAAAACTCCCAGCTATCCTGAGTGTTCCAAAGAAAACCACGATAGCTATTCCAGGCCATTCCATGTGATGCCACAATCCGTGGCAGTTGATTACAGCAATTCTCAGGGTAATGATCTACAAGAAATCACAGAGTTCCAGGGACATTGAACCTGCTCTGTCCTATGAGGCAGGCATGTCCAGAGATAGAGTGGCGGAAGTGGCAGGAAGCCTCAGGACACCATGACAGAGATGCCTCTGAGCACTGGGCACTGAAAGAAGGCCAGGACAGCTGAGGAGACGCCACCCCTATTCTTCCGTTCCTTGCTTCTCCATGGGCTGCTTGCCAAGAAAACATGCCGGACCCTCAAAACAGACCCTGTGAAGTTACCGTAGACATGGACTGGGCAATGCCTATTGTCAGGTAGCAGGGGACGATTCTTCAAGGGTTTCACTTAGGGTACTGTGGCTCATTATTTTGCTCTAAGTATTTCAAAGGGCTTCAGACAGAACAACATCTACTGAGCCTCTCTATGAGTAATTAAAATCCTTAGTTCGTTAGTGCAGGGATCAAGTCAAAGACGGATCAAATGTCAGCGTCAAACTCTTGTTGATAGTTAGCAAGGTTAGGAACCAGACTTAACTGTCCTTTGCTGATATTCGTGGCCTGGTAGTTTTTCAGTTGTGTTTCTACAGTGACCCCCATCCTCCCACCTCTTACATGAAACACCAGCATCTTGCAACAATGAGCTGGTAGCTTAAAGAATGCCAAGCTGCCTGCCTATGCTTGAAACTGAATAAGGTCGTGTTTCTCCGGATAGATATTGCACTTATTACGGCCATGTGGATCAAAGAAACAAACCTAAATCTAACCTTTAAGTGTCCTTCCTTTTGTCATTGGGAAATAGACTCACATGTCACATGTTGCCCGTACCATTCTATCTGTGAACAATGAGCTTGGATAGGAGTGGAGTCATGCCCTTCACAACCTGTCTCACACAGGGCTCTCCCTTCTTGCTGCTGTTGTATTCACTGCATTGGCTCATGCCGCCATGGCACTCACAAAACAAGAAATCAATAAGTAATTATGGATAGGTGAGGATGCCTGCAGACTCCTCTAATGTCCAAGCCATAGTGGATGAGAGAGTGGACATAGCCTTTGCATTGCCCTTCACTGCTTTCAGGACAATCGCCATTATCCAGTGAAGAGCCCATGGTCCTGCTTTTCGAAAACTAAAGTCCTGGACTCAGGCTTAACAGCCCTTCATCTCCCCCATCTGCCGGACATTTACTAATCAATATGGGACTCCATTCAGAGCTGAAAACATAGTTTGAGATATTGTCATGAAAAAAGGTATAACATTCAAAATTTTAAATTTTGACCTTTAGGTCATAATAAGGGTGAGAAATACTTTAATACTCACTTTTGCATGTTACCATTTTGAGAATGAATAGACTTTAGCTTTGCAGTATCTAAGATGATGATAGAAAAGCAATAAATCCTCTATAGAAGTAAGTGAAACTACCAAAGGTGGAGCTGTCATTTTATCAAGGAAATTATTTATTGGGAACTTATTAACCTTTCTACTATGCCAGAAAATTCTTCACATAGAAATGACTGAAAGGACAGGAGGACTATCAGCCAGATTCTAAAACAGCCCCAAGCCTAATGTCCTTAAGACGTACGGTTTCAGTTTCCCAAGTTCGTTCTTTTCTGAATCACTTGAAGTCAAGTTGGGGGAGAAAAGGAAAAAGCGGAGGTTAACTCAGCTACTGCCTCCTCCACAAATCTAGGCATTTGCTCCTGGATGTTTGTATTGACATATAAGGTCTTCCTTCATGAGGTTCCCTGACCTCTCCGAGACAGTTCTCAGACACTCATCATGTAATATCTGTCCAAAAACAAAGGCACAGAATGGGAACAGAAGCAAAAATCAATTGTGCACAAGTGGAAATCAATGCCCGCAGCAGCTGCTAAACAAGAAGTGACTAAGTTATAGCTATGAGTCCCCAAGTCAGGGGAGTCCTACCAGGCACTGCCCAAACTAAACGTTTCCCTCTTTCACCAGGCTTACCCATGACATTTGAAATCAAAACCCACAAAAATGCCCCAGAGACAAAAGGCAGGGGAAAGGAATTGGATCAGGTACTAGACAACTCACTTGGTTTAACCGAAGTTTACCACCATTCCTGTTACTTAACTCACACTTAGCCCTCCCTTTTCAAGGGATCCCAGTAGATGGGACGATGTTATGTCTGTGAGCGTCTGAATTTGTTTGGGCAGAAAGAATCTGGTCAGGTTCTTCACTTCCCATCTCTGTCTCTTCCCCCTCTCACAAGCTGTTCCTTCCCATGTCCCAGGGCCCTGCCATCCACCAGGCTGTAGCAGGGAAGGGGGAGGAGAGGAGAGGGAAGGGGAGGGAAGCCAGTGCAGTTGTAGCCTGGAACTGGTCACTCTGCCTAGGAGCGATGCCCCCTTCTGGCTCCTTCTCTTACGGGGGCAGCGGTGTGTTTGCTCAGAGGTACCAGCCTGTGACTGAGGACCACTGGCCTGCACCTGGCCTCCTCCAGCTCACTGCTCAAAACTCCCCATCACTCTTGTGCTTCTGTTACTGCACTGCCCCTGGACCAGCATGGATACAGTTTGAGTGCCCCGGCAGCTTAGGTCATTTTGAAAGTCCTGTTCAAGATGAGTACACTTCAGGAATATAAAATTCAGTGTAGACCTCAGAGGGGGCTCATGTTGTGGACAGATCTACAACACAAGCTTCTTCAGCTCCATGGTCAGTCTGCCCCTGGCACCAAATCTGCTAATGTCACCAATGCTAGAAGCCTATGCAACCCCCAGACTCTGGAGAGGTCATGGTCAAGCTGAGTAAGTTCACTTTCTGAGCATCAGGAGCGGAAGGATGGGAATGCCCAGCCCCTGCCTCCAAGGAAGCACCCCCAGCTTCATCCACCCTCTAGAAAAATCCTCAGCCTAATCTTCTAGACCCTGCAGATGGGTGATGTGCTAATACTCCAGAACTCTACTTTGTCAGCCACTCTCACAGCTACGAAAGGATAATCTAGTACTTTATTTAAAGAATGTGGAACAATGGGGCATCCATTATGCCCTGCCTTACTCCTCAGCCAAAATGGAGACAATAGTGGGAAAAATTACATGAACGCTCTGATGCAGTACCTTATCACAGGTATTTCAGCATCTACAAGTTCTTCACAGTTCTAATCATTGTGTCTGCTAAACCCAAATGAACATGGCTTTTAAAAAGTTAGAAATTTATCACCTTCTGTATTAGTATCTTACTGCTCTCGGAATAAATTAAAACAAACGTAGTGTCCAAAAAAAAAACAACAACAAATTCATGATTTTACAGCTCTATAAGTCAGCAGTCCAAAATGGGTTTCAGTGAGCTTAAAAAGTGCTGGTAGGGATGTGTGCCCACCCCTGCCCTGCCTTCTTCAGCTTCCAGAAGCTGCATATTTCTGATCTCTGGCCAGGGGCCGCTCCCTCCACCTAAGCCAGCAGCCTAGCATCTTGGAATCTTTCTGTTTCCACAGTAACATCACCTTCTCTGACACTCTCCTGCATCTCTCTTATAGGGACCAGCAGGTGGGGTGCTGCTGCCTGCCACCACCCTCCAGGCAGAATTCCAGAGGCAAAGGTTTGGCGATAAAAGAAAGGAGTCTTTATTCAAAAGCTTCACAATTTTGGACTAACAGCTTTCCCTATGCCTCAGTCACGTAACCCTATCAATTAAGGCTAAACTCTAACACATGAGTTCTGTCAGTCACCCTGCTAGTTTTATTTTAAATATACTTTATTGATTATGCTGTTACAGTGGTCCCAACTTCCTCTGCCTTTGCTCCTCTCTACCCAGTTCCCTCCTTCCCTCCAGCAATTCCACCCCCCTTAGTTCATGTCCACGAGCATATAGGTACTTTGGCTTCATCCTTTCCTATATTATTATTAACTTCCCTCTGTCTATTTTGGGGTTTTCTTTTTTGTTTGTTTGTTTTTTTAAGATTTTATTTTATTTTTTTTTTAGAAAGAGGGGAAGGGAGAAAGGCAGAGAGGGAGAGAGACACCAATGTATGGTTGCCTTTCTCCTGCCTCCAGCTACGGACCTGGCTGGAGACCTGGCTTGCAACCTGGTTATGTGCCCTGGCTGGGGAATTGAACCAGAGACCTTTGGATTCGCAGGCTGGCACCTTATCCACTGTGCCACCAACCAGGGCTCCCCTGTCTATTTTGTACCTACCAATTATGCTTCTCAATCCCTGCACCATTTCCCCCTTTCTCCCCCTCCCCCAGTCCTAGCTGATAATCCTCCAAATGGTCCCCATACCTATGATTTCTGGTCCTGTTCTGGTTTTTTGCTTAGTTTGTTTTTGTTTTGTTTTGTTTTTCCATTTTTTTAGGTTCTGTTGTTGGTAGTTGTGAGTTTGTTGTCATTTTAATGTTCATAGTTTTTATCTTTTTTTTCTTAATTAAGTCCCTTTAACATTTCATATAATAAGGGCTTGGTGATGATGAACTCCTTTATCTTTACCTTGTCTGGAAAGCACTTGATCTGCCCTTCTATTCTAAATGATAGCTTTGATGGGTAGAGTAATCTAAGTTGTAGGTCCTTGCTTTTCATCACTTTGAATACTTCTTGCCAGTCCCTCCTTGCCTGCAAAGTTTCTTTTGAGAAATAATCTAATAATCTTATAGGAACCCCTTTGTAGATAACTTTTTCTCTTGCTGCTTTTAAGATTCTTTCTTTAACCTTTAGCATTTTAATTATGATGTGTCTTTGTGTGGTCTTTGCATCTAGCTTGTTTGGGACTCTCTCTGCTTCCTGGACTTATATGTCTATATCCTTCACCAAATTTGGAAATTTTTCCTTTATTATTTTTTCACACAAGTTTTCAGTTTTTTGTCCTTTTTTCCTTCAGGCACCCCTATGATTTGGATATTGGCACATTTAAAGTTGTCCCAGAGGTTCCTAAACCCCTCTTCATTTTCTTCAATTCTCGTCTCCTCATTCTGTACTGATTGACTGTTTATTCCTTCCTTATGTTCCAAATCATTGATTTAAACCCCAAATTCCTTCCCTTCACTATTGGTTTTGTGGGTTTTTCTTCATTTCACTTAGTATAGCCATCACTTCTTCCCTTTTGCGTTTGCCATATTCAATCATGTCCGTCAAATCTGTGAGCATCTTTAACAGCAGTGTTTTCAACTCTGTGTCTATTAGGTTGTCTATCTCCTCATTGTTTAGTTCTACCACAGAAACCTTGATCTGTACTCTCTTTTGGACCATACTTCTTTCTCCTCATCTTAACAGGCTCCTGTTTTTGCTTCTGTGTCTTAGGTAGAGCTGCCACACCTGTTATGTTTTAAGGGGGAGAGCCTTAGGTACTCATCAATGCAGGGCAACCCATTTCACCACCTTGTGGTGCTGTATATGGGGAAGGAATCTAAGAGGAAACAACACCAGTTACTTATTACTTGCCCCTTTTCCAGACACTTCTCCCACTTCCTGTATGGGACTGGTACCTCTCTAACTGTTGCTCTGGCTGTGGTTCCCAGAGTGAGTGGGTCTGTGAATGTACTAGGACATTCAGGGTCCTTAAACAAATGGACTCTGCTAAGAGACCAGCAGTTTCTTCCTCCACCCCAACCCCCACTACTTTTCATAGCCAGAAGCAATGTGGCTTCATTTTCCCTGGTGCTGGAATCATGAACCATGTGATCTGGTCACACTGAGCACTCCCCAGGTTTCCCTGCCAACTTTTTTTTTTTTTAATGTGTGACTGCACTTTCACTGGCTGGCCACAGCTGCTGTTGCTGCTACCACACTGTGTCCTTTCCAACCTGGTTCTGCCCCCTCCTACCTGTCTGGATGAGTATTCTTCTTCTTTTTTCTTTTTTTCTTTTTTTTTTTAAGATTTTATTTATTATTTTTAGAGGGAGGGGAAGGAAGAGAGGCAGAAGGGGAGAGTGACATCAATGTGTGGTTGCCTTTCACCTGCCTCCAGCTACAAACCTGGCTGGAGACCTGACTTGCAACCTGGCCATGTGCCTGGCTGGGAATCGAACCAGCAACCTTTGGGCTCACAAGCCAGCACCTTATCCACTGTGCCACCAGCCAGGGCCTATTTCTTTTTTATATCTTTTTTGTTGTTGTTGGATTTCCACACAGCTCAATTTTCTGGAACTTCTGATTATCTCCAGTTTTGAGGTAGTTGTATTTTTTAGTTGTGGAGGGAAATGCAGTCTGTCTACCTATGTCTCCATCTTCCCCACTGCTAGTTTTAATTATCTTATTTCTATAGGGTTTGTTTACAAACTAAAACAACATAAAATATAAAAGCTACTCAATTTTGTAAGAATGACAGGTTTCTGCCCCAAAGCCCATCCCCTCTTGAGAACACTCAAAGAACAGCCCTGCCACCCTCCCCAGGCCAACCCGCCCCCGGGCTGCACCTGGAGTTCCTTCCCATCCAAAACACTGTTGGGAAATGCAGGCAGCTGCAGCAGAATTATCCAGGCATCCTTGAGGAAGAAGAGCCCAAAAGCCAGCACCTGCCCATGAAAGAGCCCTTCTGTTATTTCAAATCTTCTTACTCATAATTCCATGCCCTTTGGAGGTGCGCAGTTTCTCTGCCAACCTGCCCTAGGCTGTTTATTGTTGCCTTGAGAAACCTCCTCCTTCGGCCCCTCCTCACACCTTCCAGTGATCTGATCAGATTTCTGTCAACGTTTGTGATTGTTTGGACCCGCTTAGAAAACTCACAATAATCTCCCCCTTTCACAATCTCTAACTTAATCGCATCTGCAAAGTCCCTTTGCCATGAAGGTAACATATTCACAGGTTCTGGGGAATTAGAACTTGGACATCTTCAAAGGGCCATAATTCATCTGCCTATACCCCTCCCATGCAAGTCAGTATAGTGGTCCCAGTCGGATACCATGTTTCCCAGGCCAGAGTTTTGTCTCCTTCTCCCTCAGTGCTGCCTCATCTAGAGTGTTGTCCTTGTCCACGTTCTCCCACTGGCCCCAGTCCACATTCCAAGCATTTGGGAAGAAAAAGGGCAGAGGGTATGCTCGCTCTTTCTTTCTTTCTCTTTCTTTCTTTCTTTCTTCCTTCCTTCCTTCCTACTTTCCTTCCTTCCTTCCTTCCTTCGTTCCTTCTTTCCTTCCTCCCTTTTTTTCCCCTTTGGACATACTTTCAGATCTTAGTCAGGTGGCCATATCTCCCTGCAAGAGAAGCTGAGAAATAGGCCTAACTGAAAAGCACAGCTTCTCTTACAAAGTGGAAAAAATGAAAGAAAAGACGACCAAGATGCTTTGCCCACCATGTTCCTGTGACAGACACACCAACACCAGCGCTCCTTTTGCTGGCTCTGCCCATGTTTTACAAGAACCACTTTCTTGAGAGAGCCCAGAGGACTTCTGTAAATTGAAAATGCTTCTGCAGTAATTACCAGTTGGCTTCAATTTTGAAAACTGTCTCAAGTCCCTGACCCCTTAGTCCTGTGCAGAGAAGCCAGCTCAGTGGGAAGAGAGGGAGGACTGTGAGTTTCCAGACTCCTCTTTGTAGCTCCAGCGATATCAAGCACATTAACAGCAGCCGAGGGGAGAAGTGCTGCTTCATGTTGCCGCTTCCTTGTCATAGCACAGTGCCCGTGACAGGCTGTCAGCGGTCCCCACGCTGAACTCAGGGCTCATGCACTGCACAGAGATCCAGCTATGATCTCTGCTCACTGGAAGGGACCCATTTAACCAGATGGGTCCCTTCTTTATCCTTTATTAGTGATTTATTCATCACTAATAAAATATATAGCATCAAAAACATAAAATAGGCCCTGGCTGGTGTGGCTCATTGGATGGGCGCCGGCCTGCAAACACAAGGGTCGCTGGTTCGATTCCCAGTCAGGGCACATAACCAGGTTGCAAGCCAGGTCTCCAGCCAGGTCCTTGGCTGGAGGCAGGTGAAAGGCAACTGTACATTGACACTTCTCTCCCTTCCTTCCTCCCTCCCTGCCCCTCTCACTGGAAAATAATGAAAATCTTTCATTAAAAAGTTTTTAAACATTAAACAAAAACAAAAACAAACAAACAAAAAAAAACCACTGTTCGATAGCTTCCAGTGTTCTCATAGCCTGGAATCCTATCTGTGTCCCCCAGCTCACGTCCTTGTAGTCTCCTCCTCAATCACTCTGTCTCAGCCACTCCTGCTGACTAGGTCCTCCTTGCTCTTCCTTGCAGGCACGAGGCTCAGAGCCGTTGTGAGGCATGGGCACAGATTGACTCATCAGCTCGGGATGCCTCCCCTCTTTTCCCACCAAGGCTGGCTGCTCCCATCTCAGTATAACTGTCACTTCCTCCAGGAAGCCTCCCTGACTCTGTCCAGCTCTCTCAAACTAGTAAAGATCTCTAGGAACTGTGCATTTCCTTCGTGGCTCTTACTACAAATATGATGTGATGTGATCATTTTTAAATGTCCATGTCCTGCGCGGGAGCCATGCCTACCTCCTTCCCTGTTCTTGCCTCTGTGTCTAGCAAGTGAAAGCTACTTGTGAAAGCTTATTCCATAAATGCAATCTTGCAGCTATTCCAGAGTTTAAGTTTAGCAGAGGGTACATTCACTGACTCCGCTGCTTCTATTTCCATGGTCTAAAGCATTTTTTTAAATGGGAGGCCTTGAGATTAGGTCTGAATTTACTGACTACTGTTGAGTGTGTATGTAAAATGCCTGGCTTTCCAAAGGTTAAAATGACCTTTATACAAAAAGCCAGACATTTGGATTAGCACTCCTGAAGACTGGACTTTGCTCCGTTTGACCCTGAATTTAACTTTGCAGCCCTATTTGGAATACGAAGGCCATTGATAAATACCATTTATGTCAGCTCTTTGTTTTAAGACCTCAAAAATGATGCCCAGAACACAAGAGAACCAATCTGGTCTTACTTCCATGTCTCTTGAGTCTGTTGTCTGCATTGTGTTCATACCAAGTAACTACTTTCTTCAACCAAATTGTATACATTTCTTTCCAACTTGTCAAATCTTCTTGGTGACATCAGTTCTTTAGAATTAGGCCAGTGGCTTTATTTGGTGTTTGCTTTTAAAATATGGTACCACTGAAGATTCTTATCCTTATATATTCTGTATGTTTAAGTATCCAAACCTGTTTAATTACATTTTATAAGGAGCACCAAAGTTGAAACAAACTAATGAAAGCAACTAGTATGTTGGGTGATATTTATTTCTGCATTAAACTGCAAATACTTCCTTTTGGCCCTTGCAATTTAGCTTAAATATTTAACTTTAATTGCTTTTGGAATTGTTGATTAAATTAGTTATAATGACCCTTTAATAGTTTACTAAAAAAATCAATGGAAGCTTGTTTTCTTACAGCAGAGAGGAGCTGATGTTTCACTGACATGTAAAAACCTGGCTTGATCTTCAGTCACACGGACTATGAATGTTCTATATCCATTTCTCTATATTGTTGATGTAAGAACATCCCAACCTATAGAAAATGTTGAGTTTATTTGTGCCAAACTGAAGACATGCTCAGGAGCATGCTTAGCAGACTGAGAAAAATGCTCCGGGGAATGGCAATCTTGCAATTCTTTCTGTACATTTGGGATCAAGTAACATAGAGACGATTACATGAAATTCATTGGTGGTAGATTAAGGAGACACAGAAAGCAAGGAGGGAAATCACAGGGATTGGATTATAAGAGAGTTAGCATTTAATACAGTAAATAAAAGAGGGCAAGATGGTGTGCTCCTGGAGAGTGGCCTACCTCTGAGAGACCTGAAAAAGAGGATTCTTCTAGCATTTCAGTGGTGTGGTAACCTAGATACTTGAGAGAACAATGCTCGGGGCTTGCTTAAGGCAAAGGTAAACCTTTCATTAGGAAAATTATAGGCCTGAGGCATGACTACCCACTATGACCTGTCCAGTTAGGAATTTGTAATCAAATCCTCCTGTGAGGGTACTTTTGGTCACTGAACTACTCATATTTATTGCAGAGTTCTTTTTTCATTCACAATAAAATACCTTTTATTGAAATAAGGAGAGTGTAGGTATAACTACCACTAATTTGCAATTTTTTCCTTCCTCTGCTTCCTGTGATTGCATGAACCGGTTTATTCCACTTTAAAATGACTGGAAAACCAGCACAACTTTGAGCAATCAAAATTCTCATAAGTGAGCAGGGATGACTTAGGGTCCCATTTTCGGAAGATGAAAACAATCCATGTCCTGACATTCATTTAAAGAATAGGTTCCTGATGAAGAAGTCCTGTTAGTGAAATCAAATAACAAGTTATAAGTGTTGTAAGTTGAATGAATGGATGAATCTGGGTGGCTAAAAGCCCACAGGATTTGTGCCACACTTTCTTTATATCTCAGCTCACTCAAAGCAAATTAGAATTGACAAGCTTTATGAGCTGAGAGCTTTCAAAGACAACTAAAGCAAAAACGTGTATTTGTTACTTCAGAACCAAATTGTCTCTGTTTGCCCACTGAGAAATCCTTGTTTAGAGGCCAAATAAATCTTATCAGATTCAGAACTTCCAGAGCTCTTTTAAAAGGGGAGGGGGGAAAAAGAAAGGAGGTAAAACATCAATGACTCTACCCTCACTAACGGTATGTTAGTATATATACTTTGGGTTCTAACTGATATGCCCAATAGAAATAAACATCGAGTCTCCGTTTCCAAGGTTAATTACTTATTAATGCTTTTGTCTGAGTCCAAAATGCCACTAGTCATTGGAAAAGATTTGTTGAATCTAAATAAGAAGCTGAAAAGATAAAATTTATAACACATGAAACTGGAAAAGCCTGTGTTAGTGCTGCCTGTCACCGACCAGACCCGATAAGCAGAGACAGAGATTGACTCTTTAAGGACACTTTATTCAGATGGTCGTAGGTCTGAGAAGACAGTGGGTTTGTACTCTAACAAACTGTCTTAACTTCCATTATAAACGGGCCCTTTTATAAGAAGAAAAGTGAGGGCCCTTTTGTAGGAAGAAAAGTGAAGGTAAGGGGTTTGGAATTCAGGGGAAAAGTGAATCAGATAAGAGCTGCAGAATTCTTTCATCCGTGTCCTTGGCGGTAGTCTTTGTGCCCTGCTTGGTGGTCATCTCACCCTGGAGGACAGTGGCTCAGATACCATCTTCATTGCTTGCAGTCCTCCTGAGCACAAAGGTGGGACTGCTTCTGGCTTCCTGGAGTCAAGGTGGGTCATACCTCCAGGTCCTGAAACAATAGCTTTTTACTTACGTTGATTACTAAACTTATTAGCTATTACCTGAATCTAAAACTGTCCAACATTTGAATCCCCCATTTGCTTTGGAAACAGAGCTCACCGTTTGATTTACCATCATAGGTGTCACCACCCCATTGCCAACCATTCTCTAAAATGGGCTGTCTTCCAGAGGTCAGAGGTCACAATAGAAGTCATGGGAAATTCCATTTCCTGTTAACCTCATCACCTAAAGCATATGAACAAGGATTTTGTATTAACCCCTTTTCTTTCTCCCTTATCACTAGATCCTCTGAATAGCCCTTGGTATATTTACTTTCCGTTTTCCCCTTCTCTCTCCAAAGGAACTGCTTCTGTCCTTAATCCTCTCCTTGCTCTGCTGCATGGCAGTGTCCCTTAGTCCTCCCCTGACTCAGCATTGAGCAGAGGGGGTGCACTCCAGTGGGCAGCCAGTGGCAGTAACAGGGTGTTCTGGGCAGTCAGGGGAGGAGGAAGTCTATGAACAGCCCCCTGTAGCTCAGTTTATCCTATCCCACAGAACTCCTCTACCCACACCATGCACTGCACCCTGCTTTGGTCGTCACTGTTCCCTGCCCAGTAGTGTTCCCGTATGGTGACCCTTCCAGAAATCAGCCCCTTGAGTCCAGTGGGCACATCCCAGAAGTAGGTGTGTGCCCCCAGTGCCCTACCCTAAAATATAGTGGAGTATGCCTCATGAGAAATCGATGCACCCTCTCTCTCTTCTCCTTTTTCCCCTGGCTCTCCCAAGGATCTGTGTTTGGGGAGAACCGAGTGCACTTGCTGTGGACAGGTGTGTGTGCATTTTTTGAACTGCAGGATGCAGGAGAGAAGGGCCGGGGGTGGTGAGCAAAGTCGCGCTCTGAGAGCTATCAGCCACAGTCTGGGACCGGATGCACCCGGGTGTAATGATGCTTCAAAATTACCCACAAGACTGGTTAGAAAGGAGGCAGTTTTATATACCTCACATTGGCGCATGGGCAGCTGAGAGAAATTGTTATTTAAAATGGAGCAGGCAGCCATCGGCCTTCCCCCTGTTCCCCCACTATTTTACCTACACTCACACCGCCTTCAGCAGAGCTGCCAGTATGTCATAAAAGACATAGTCCCACAGCGGAAGATGATACTGATGAGGTTGCTCTAAGCTAATATAAAAAAGAAAATTATAAAGCTCTAATGACCTTCGTTTGTTATAGAACAATAAGTATAAGAACTCAGAGGCTAGCTGTAAAGTCAATGACATGGGCCAGCATTTCATTTTACAGTAATTAATGCAGTCCTCTGAAATCATTGGCTCCTGCTAGCATCCATGAGGCACGTCTGTGCTGCAGGGTCCATGCTGGGGACCAGGACTTCAGAATTCAGCCAGCCGCACCCCTGCCTCACAGCTGGGGAGCCGGCTGGGACTGCAGCATTCCTTAGCGTGATGTAGCATTTGTTCGCCGCAGGGGAAGAAAATGACGCTAAGTAGCCTTGCTCAGAACTCCTGCAAAGCTCAGGGGCATAACTCATTTAGCAATAGTGATGGACTAAACTGATGGTATTGCCTGGCTCCTGCTTCCCTAGCACAAAACTGGGCAGGATAAGTTATGTTGGACAGGGAAGGGGCTGTGTCCAGTCGTGGAGGCGGCTGATGGGAGGCGCAGACCTGTGAAATTGAATCACACAGCCAGTGAGGAGCAGGTAATCAGGTGTGATTGGGGCTCACTGTGTGCATGGCCCCTCCCTGCCCTGTGGTTGGGACCTACTTTGGTTCCTGTGAAAGTCAACCTTTCAGACGCCTCGTCTGAGACGCCCAAGTGGTCAGTGACTGCAGGGCCTCCTGGGATTTCGCGCTTTAAAAATATGTTCTGCATCCCTGTTGGTCTCTGTCATCAATGCGTTAAAACTCCAAGCCAGTGGTCTTCACTAGCATCACCTGGGGGCCCTGAAAAATGCCCGTGGCCCGGCCCAACTCAGCACAGCTGAAACAGAATCTCGCAGCCTGTGGCCCAGGCAGTACTGTTTCTAAAACTCCCCAAGCCAATTGAGTCATTCTGACCTTCATTTATGGAAAAGCAATTGGCACCGAGTTTACCAGTAATTATGACACTCGTGCATAATGCAGAAAAGAGCTGACTCCTGGCAGGTTTCGAATTTCACCTCTCTGTCCGCTGAACCCCAAGGCAAACCGTTTTGAGTCTCAGCAAACAGCCCTAGCTCATCCGTTGCACACAAACCTAACTACTGCAGGTGCTGATCTGACCTGAGCATCCTACACAATTCCCAGAATAGGCAGCTACGGGGCGAGCGTGTGTCCTAACCTCATCCGGACCAGGCTGAGAGCCACTCAGCCCCACAATCATCTGAACTCTTGTTAGTGGGAGTATCCCCAGTAACACAGTTTTCTTGGAGCTGATTCCAGGATGGTCCAAAAAAAATAAAATAAAATAGAGATTGCTATAAATTCAGGGGCCTCAAAATACTTATGGGGAAGATCTGTAAGACATACCGTGAAGACGAGTGGCTGTGAGGCTGTGAAGAACTTTACTTGATGCCAGTGCATTCTGGGCCATTGAAAGTACAATAGGGATGAGTGTCGCTTCAGGGAATAATAGTGTCATATAGAAACACATCGGGAACTTTAACACAGAAGCTGAAACTGGTGGAAGGACAGTAAAAGGGTAAGATAAAGAAAATCAGATTATTCCTTGTGGCAATTTAAAGTTCAATGACTTTGAACTTTTCTTCTCTTTTGGATTTCTATCTCTATATACTTGGAACAATTTAACAACCTCCAGTTTTAAGTTTAATGCATTAAAAATAAAAACCAATTTGAGGCACAGATATCATATCACGTTTTTGACAGCTTGGCTGGGTCTTGAGCTGAAGGGCACAACTTGTGAGTCTTTCCTGCTGGAGGCGACCAATAGACAGGGAAAGAATTCCTTATCATCAACGTTCGGGATTAATGGTCCTTCCCTAGTTACTGGGGCTGTTCTTCATTCTGTTTTTCCTCCCTGAGCTGTCATATCTAACCTCTTGAGGTCAAAGGGCTGGTGCCAAAGGGAACTGTGGTAGCACCTATTAAAATAGAATTCAAGAAAAAGTTTCTGCATGGCAGCAAGTTAACACTTTAAGAAGAAAAAGTAGTGATGGAAGAGACAAATAGCAATTTACAAGCTACAAGCCCAGGTGGCACGTGTTTATGTAAACCACTTTCAAGCCTTTCTGAATGACAGCGGGAAGTAAATGAATAATAAATTGATTGCAAGCTGTCTAGATAATAAGTATATTACATGGTTATTTGGATAAAAGAAGTGTTATCTTAGTAATAACTTCCCAAAGAAAATATGTCTTCATTTCCCTTCTTCTTTAGAAAGCAAAACATTTTTTCAATTGAATGATGAAAAATTTCATGCAATAAAAGATGTGGAAGGGCAGTCCATTTATCCTCAAGGTAATTGATTCTTTTGCATAACTAGAGCAGGCATTCATTGATCTGTACCCTGGTTTATAGCATCCAATGTTACACTGTTTTCTCTGACATTGGAAGTATATGCCCCCATCACAGCTAAAATGGTGAGGTCCCTTCCAGGCACTGTTGAATGTACCAATGTTAAGAGTTCCTTGTTTCTGTCATTGCATCCACCTTTCACTCTGCGTCTGTGAATGAGAGGAAGGTGGAGATGGGGCAGTAACCTGAGCTCCTCTCCTTGCGCCTCCAGGGGCTCCTAAGCTGTGACTCAGAAAACTGCTTGAATCAAGAGCCTTGGGAGGGTTACCACTCTGCCCTGTCCCCTAAGTTTCTCCTAGGACTCCCAGCTTCATTCAAAGCAGCTGTGCCCACAGTTGCACCATATGCAGAGGTGTCTGGCTAAGGTGGCATTCTTGGTGCCTCTTACATACTCCTCATCAACCTCTGGTATCTGCCGACCCCATCAAGCATAGACAAGTTACCGGCAAGATCATGTTTCTGTCATGCATTAGCATTCTCGGAACTGGGTCTCATGAAGGATTTGAAAGCTTTTGGTTGTGTCCTTATAAGAGTTTCTTCCTTCATGAATAGTTATATTATTACATCCACATTATTGATATTTCCAGAGATGTAAGTACTCACATGGTCCCACAGTCATCTAAGCATCATGAAATCTGAACTGCTGAGCAAAACATATTTTTTTAAAACCTGCATAAGACGGTGATGCTGAATAATCCATTGATATCTTGCCAATAAAATAAAGCCTAGGTTTGTGTTGCATTTAATTGTCTCTTGGTCTTAGAACCTATCAAATATTAAGTGATAGTAGCTGATATTCTTACATAAATTACTTTGCTTGCCTTTAATGACATGTGCCATATTATTATTGAGTTGGCCAAAAAGTCTTTTTGTTTTTTCCCATAAGGTAGCTCAAGTAGCACTTAGCTGTCTTTAATTTCGTACAAAACAATTGTCATATTGTATTGTGACAGCTGTTGTGTCAGTGTCCATTTAAAAATCATCAAAATTGGTGAATTTTTGTGTAGCTATTTGAACATTGAAAATGGCAGAAAATATGCAACAGTTTTGGAATATTATACTTTATTATTTCAAGAAAGGTTAAAAACACAATTGAAATGCAAAAAAACGGTATGTGTGCATGGAAGTGGTGCGGTGATTGACCGAATGTGTCAAAGTGGTCTGTGGAGTTTTTTGCTGGAGATTTCATGCTGGACAATGCTGCACGGTCAGGTGACTGGTCTACCTGGCCAGTTGAAGTTGATAGTGATAAAATCAAGGCAGTTAAGAATAATCAACATTATACCACAGAGGAGATAGTCAACATCCTCACAATATCCAAATCAATAAAGTTGTTGGTTAAAATGAAAAACATGGCTTTATGTCATGGAAAATAAATATTGGCCAACCCAATATTTATTCATGATCAAAGAAGCCAAACTTTTGCTTAAAGAAATTTCCTGAGCCACTGCTTATAACCACAAAGTATATCCCATTGAATCCTTTAATTGTCTAAATATTATCAGGAAAAGAAAAAGCTAATAGAATTGAAAATGGTTACCTGTGTGAAGCAGGAACTTGGGGTGGGGCAGTGTCTGCTTTTCTGTGTATACTGCCAGTGCTATTTGATTTACTACTCTGATAGAAATAAAATTGTCTTGAAAAATGAAGAAGACTGGAAAGAAATACCATGGCACCCTATCAGGACATCTCAGAGAAGGGGGAGTGGATTGTTGGTGATTTTTATTTTCTTCTTTATGCTTTCCAAAATCATAAAATTATCCGTAAGGCATTTATATGGTTTTTATAATAAAACTAGTATATATGCTTTTCATGTAGATATTGGAAGGCTTAGTTGAGAATTAATTTGGTAGGATGTGTTTTGGATATGCTCTGAATTGAAAGATATAATTTCTGGGGCAAAGCAGAGAACATATGAGTGGAGGTGTGAATACGTGCTGAGGGCCTTGACTAGATGGGACTAGATTTGTGACAGAGAAAGAAGTACGAAGCAAGATAAACCTAAAGGGAAAAGGCTGCTTGGCACCTGGTCCTGTGAACAAAATTGTAAACACATTTGGAAGGTGGTTGAAAAGAGAGTTGGGTAGAATTGGAACTAGGTAGACAAAGAATAGACAGTTTCAGGGTCGCTGAACACCCTGAGCATGACATTTTCACTTAAGTAAAAGCTTCTGGCCAAAGCAGGTTTGCCAAGAGACCATTTATTCCACATTTAGGAAGCAAAGTGGCACTGAAAGCAGGCCCTCCCGTGCTAGCCTGTCTGGAGGGAACAGGAGGTGGGTCTCCATTCGCACTCCTTTCTGTTAAACTTGATGATGGCACAGAGCCCCGTGGTTGCCCCTGACAGACGGCAGAAGTATTTTTGCAAATTCAAGTGTTTGGAACTTGGAAACACCAGCAAGTGAAAAATCTCCCTGCCTTCCTCACTTAATAGAAGTGCGCTGTCTTTGCAGGACGGATGGTCACAATATCACTTTGTAGCCTCATCTTCTACCATCGAGAGGGATCGGCAAAGACCCTACTCCTCCTCCCGCACACCCTCCATCTCCCCTGTGCGCGTGTCTCCCAACAACCGCTCAGGTAAGAGATGCCCAGCAACCCCCAGGCCTGACTTCCCACCTTCCCGGCCCCTTAGCCGACCCCCACAGAGAGGAGAGCCTTCCCTCCTCCCACATGGGCTGGAAATATCAAATGACTCTGTCTTCTTCTTATTGCCATGATGCCTTTGTGTTATACACAGACTCAGAACAAATCTGTAACAGGTTTCTTAAATCTCTCACAGGGACATGGGCAGGTCACAGACCTACGTTCAGTGATGAACACCAATAAAGAAAACTGTCCAGTGTTTGCAAAGCAGGGTTTTCCATGGATGTTTTTCCAACAGAAAATAGTTTGAGTTGCATTTTATTAATTACAATTGGGATAACAGAGCAGGGGAGAGAGGATGTGCTATTTCTTCATTTAGAATGACATACATTTGCACTATATCACTGAGGATTTCATTACTAATTATCTTTTCCTTAGTATCTTTAAACCATTGGATAAGTCATGGCTAAATTTGTATTACAACCAAGCATAACCTTTAAGTCATTATGTTTCTCTAATTTTGTCACCTTCTCATTGCTTAACTTTTGTTTTTGTTTCTGTTTTTTTTTCTTTTTTTTTTTTAAGGTTTTATTATTTTCAGAGAGAGGTAAGGAGAGAGGCAGGGAGGGAGAGAGACATCAATGTATGGTTGCCTTTCACCACCTCCAGCTACAGATCTGGCTGGAGACCTGGCGTGCAACCTGGTTTTGGGCCCTGGCTGGGGAATCAAACCAGTGACCTTTGGGTTCACAGGCTGGTGCCTTATCCACTGTGCCCCAAGCCAGGGCCTCATTGCTTAACTTTTTCACTAACATTTTTTATTTACTTAGAGAAATATTTTATTTTTATGCCCTTTTTCAGTGATGTCATATACTGCGCAAGACTAGAGGAAAAAAGGAAAGGCAAAATATGACCACATTGTTTGACATAAACGTAGTATTGGTTTTATTGTGGTTTTTGTAAGTTTTTGAAAAACTTTTCTATTGATGCCTGTACGTGGTTTCTGTTGTGAGAAGTCTGGATAAATAACTGTATGTGCATATATGTGATCATGCATGCATATGCATACACACATATGTAGGCTTTTATTAAAGTTTCTCCTTGCTCTTCACCGCCCTCTCACTGCTGAGGAAATAAGAAGTGCAGGAGCTACGGCCCATAGGGTGTGACAGAGAACATGCCCCCGCAGAGGCCTCTCTGCCCCCGAGAACATTTGTCATCACACTTTGCACCACACTGCATTATGAGAAGGAGAGGAAGGTCAGACATGAATGGGGCCTACTTGACAGAAATTATGACCCTCTCCCAGCCCTATGCAAGCTTGTTTGTTTTTAGTGTGTTCTTACTGCTCGTAACATTCACCCCCACAGCAGACAAGTCAGGACCCTCACCTGTGTGACTGGAGAAGGACTGCCTGTCTCAGAAGCATAGCCAATTATTCCTAGAATTCTTGAAAAGATAAACAGCAATGAGTCTGACAAGCACAAGGGTGCTGTCTGTTTTAAATCTCTCGTCACTACTAAGAATCAATCAGCATGGGGAAGATGAAATGCCCTAAGTCAATTGGAAGGTGCTGGAAGGAGCGGCAGCACGCTCCCAGGATGCTAACACCCCAGCCGTTCAGCTAAGACGCTTCCTGGTGCTCCCTGGGCCGGGCCCGTCAAAGACACCTAACACTTGTTTGCGTGATAGGATTTTTCCCGGAGTATCACCTGGGTTTCCTGGAGACTACTGTGTGTGACGTCTCAGGAGATAATTACACACTTGATGAAGTTTAATAAACCCTACCATCTGTGCAATATTAGTTTCTAATTTTAAAAGCTTTGGCCAACAAGCTCCAAAATATTATTTCTTTATGATTGCCTGGCGGTGACTCATAAAAGGCTAGTGTTGATGCAGAAAGACATAGAAGCGAAGAAGCAAGGGCAGGCAAGGGACTCTGCCTGGAAAGAAGGAGGGAGAGCAGAGAAGTAGGGCAGCGGGAGGAGGAGGAGGTGAGCAGGACACAGTGGGGACTGGATAGAGTCTGGTTGAGTGGCAGGGAGTAAACATGGTTTTCTGCCCTGTCTTCCCATTGGGCTTACACCCTGAGACTCTGGTCCAGCTGGTTTGGGGTGGGACCCAAGCATATGTATGTTTCAAAATATTACAAGTAATTCATTCTGATGGGCAGCCCAAGATTAAAAACCAGTGAGCATTCTGAATGCTGAGCCTCGATCCTCAATTTTATTGTGATAGGTCCAAGAAGTGGGTGGCAGCTTTTCAGGAGACAGGACAGATGGAAAGGCCCCTTTATTTTACCTTCCTAGCATTTGGCTGGGACACTTACTGAGCACCTGGTCTCTTATTCTGATTTTTATTTGCATGTTCATTTCCTCATGATTGAAAGCTCAGGAAGTAGGATGCAATTCATATTCCTGTCTCCCAGCGTCTAGAGTAGAGATTTCTTTTTTCTTTTAAAGATTTTATTTCTTATTTTTAGAGAGAAAAGGAGAGAGGCAGAGGGAGAGAGAAACATCAATGTATGGTTGCCTTTCACCTGCCTCCAGCCACAGACCTGGCCAGAGAGCTGGCTTGCAACCTGGTTATGTGTCGTGGTTGGGAATCAAACCAGCGACCTTTGGGTTCACAGGCTGATGCCTTATCCACTGAGCCACCAGCCAGGACCTTAGAGTAGGGATTTTCAGTAGGAGATACTGAATTTGATGAAATGAAGCAAAGGTACAGAGTGAAAAGAAAGGTACACACAGGGCCAAGGGTACCCAGCAGGCTGGAGCTGAGGGATCCTGCAGAGGGAGTGAACAGTATACTGCAGGGAAGTCTGAGGTTTATCTAGGGAGGAGCAAGGATGTTAGCCAAGGAAAGAGAGCTCTTTGCTCTAAAAAGAAACCAAAGTTGCCCAGAGTTCCCCTGGCCTTAATAATCACCAGGTTTGCTTGTAGCTATGGATTCCTAGGCCTCCCCCCACACACACCCCAATTCAGACCCAAAGATCCAGGGCTGTGACCTGGAATCCCCAAGTTCACAGGTGAGTCTCAGGTTAGATGATTTTCTGGAGCCCTGCCTGGAGCACAGGATACAGAACTGTACTTGACTGAGCTCGTACTAAGCTCTGGGTGTGAGTGGTGGCGTGAGGAGCATGGAGGACAACATGAGGACAGCCAGGGAGGGGGGCGGCGGGGTACATGGCATACACAGGCATATTCTACACCTTCCATCGCATCACTACATTGACGGGGCGGTTAGTTCCTCCCAGTTCATCCCATCTTTCAAGAAAACTAGACCTCTTTTTGTTTGCTTCTTAACTGCCAAGTCCAGCCTGTTCTGTGTTCTGGGGCTAGTTTGTTTGATTCTTTAATGATGAATTTTCCAGGGGACCCCTCTGATCACAATTTATCATTGCAGAAATGGAGATGACAGAGCTCACTCTCCAGGGTCCATCAAGCAGCCAGGGCTTGCTGGGGTGCACGGTGTGAGCGAAAGATAGCTGGGGGCCCTCATCAGAAGAGCCGGAGCAGGATGCCCCACCAGGAAGAAGCAGCGCCCTCACGCCCTGCCCCCGGCCCCACCCCAGCAGGCTGATCTTTGCGGGTTGGGTTATTTAACCCCATAGATCATCCTGTGTGGAGAATCGTGTCCTCTGCCTTCCTTTAGGGGAGTCTCTGGGTGACTTTGAATTTAAGTAAAACTTCATTTATTTTCATCAGAGAGTCTTCAATGTCAGCAAGATCTCCTCTGAAACACATCTAATTAAAAAGGGAGGAAGGTAGAAGAAAGGAAGGAAAAAAGACAAAAAGGGAGGGAGGGAGTGTGAGAGGGAGTGAACAAGGATAGAAAAAAAGAGAAATAAACCAAAATCGATCTCATTCTTAAACCTGTCCCCACACACTTTGGGAAGATCACATCCTCACCAGGATATGTCTCTAAAAAAGATGACCCCAGGATACAGTTCTTAATGACTTGCCTTCAACATCATGTGTCCCCATACCTACAAAACACCAAATGACACAGGGTCAGGGAACAGGGAAAGACTAGAGCCAAAGAACAAGGAGTTCAACAGGTCCATGCACACATACTGACAGATGTTGAGCCAGGTGTGTTTATGACCTGAACTCTTGGTGTGGAACGCTGTCCGAGCTGTAAAAAGAAACTCAGAAAGTCATTCTTTCGCTTTTATGCAGCAAGTGCCCCAGCTTCACCTCGGGAAATGATCAGCCTCAAAGAAAGGAAAACAGACTATGAGTCCACTGGCAGCAACGCCACCTATCATGGAACAAAAGGGGAACACACTTCCAGGAAAGACACCATGACAGGTGAGCGCAGTCGTGTGTTGCCCCCGAGGAGCTGCGGGCTTGATCCCGGACAGGGGAGAAGACTGGGTGGTCAGCCTTCAGGCCGTGCTTGACAGCTCAGCAGGACTTAGCAGCAGGCAGGTCACTTGAGAGCTTGACAGTGAAGACCCCCAGGAATTGGACATGAGGAGATTAAGCCAGAGGTGTAAAAATGTAGCATCTTGTTCCTGAAAGTAGCTAAGAGAAAAATGTCCTTTTCCTCTCACTCACCCAGTTCATAATATTCCCTCAAATTAGAGAGAGAAGCCACCAGAGGTTCCTTCTTGGTTGGCATATCAGGCGTTGCCCGTTAGGAATGGAGGGAGGAGAAAGGGGATAAAAAAAAAAAAAAAAAAAAAAAAGGAAGGAAAAGGGACGGGTTCAGGGAGAGGAAGGATGGGGTCTTGTCCACCAGGGGCAGACCCTGCGAGCAACGGTCTCTGCCCCGCTCCTGACCTGTCTCCTGAATGGGAGAACTGAGCTCATCACGTAGGATGCACCTTATCGTTCTCCTTCACTGGCTTCTTTCCCCGTCAAGGTCACGCCAGTTGAGCCGAGCATGAACAAAGAACACTGTGACTTGAGATGCTGTGTCCCTAGAGTCAACACATTCAGCAGAGAATCTAATTCGCCCCGTTGGCTCTGGAGCAGTAGTGACACCAAATTCACCTGACCCATTCATTTTGTGATTGTTATTGCCTCAGGAGGCCCCCTCACGGGCAGCCCGGAATGATAAATGGAGATTATATAACTATAAGAAGAACTGTGAAATTGATGGCATTGTTGCTTAACTTGAACTTATTTTTTTTAATGTTCTTGCCCAGTGGAATCACTCAAAAGGCTTTTAAGTGTGGGTGTTGGTGTTGAGGTGGGACCAATGGCGCATGATCACGCCCTGCGCACATAATAAACTAAAAAAACAATCGGATGTGTTTCTGATGTGTCGTCTTCCTAGAAAACGACAGGGATCTCCACAAGTCCAGTATTGAAATATATGTAAATTTTCAAACTTTTATAGAGGCTCAAACAGCTTTGCTCTAGTTTATTTTAAAATGCAATTCAGTACTACACTATCAATCATCTAGCAAGCCTAGAAGCACACTGATATCTTTATTGAATAAAGGTTTATCCAGGAAGGTTCCCTGAAAGCCAACAAATACTGTGTGAAAGACAGTTGTTACTATTACATTGATGATGGCGGTGCTGCTGCCGCTGGTGATGGAGCGGGCAGCAGTGATGGTAGTGGGCAATGGGGCGGGGGTGTTGGTAACAAGGGTGGAAGAGATAATGGTATTGTGGTGAGATTGCTGGTGGCATTTGCCACTTCCTGCAGTGACATGAATTAGTCCCCACCCATGCCAGGGGAGAGCCAGCAAACATATAGGAATGGAAAGGATGAATTGCCAACCTCCACTCTGCTGCATGTCAGCCAGTGCCCACCATTGTAGCATATCAGATTCCTTATGACCCCCACATCAGGAGCACTATTTCTCATTCATCAGCGGATCCAGAGGACACTTGACATTTAGTGCATTGAAAAATATCTGAAAAACTGCTGTTTCTTCTATAGCATCAGAGGATGTCCTACCATTTCCCCCAACGGAAACATCACCTCTGCTGTGGGAAAACATGGGAAGTTTCACCCGCAAAAGGTAGCATGGGAAAGCTTAATGTGAACGCAGTTCCTTGCCTGGGTTATAATCTCACCTATGAGGTCTTACAAATACAGGCCCATTTAGGATTTTTATTCCAGGCTTCCCTCCACCCACCTTTCCGGGATTCGTTTTCTACCTTAGATGGAGTCTCTTAGAATGTCTCTCCCTTTAATGTTTCTTTGCCAAAGTCAGCTGTTCATTCAGGCATGCGGGCTTATTAAGGGCTTTATCTCACGGTCATAATTCCCTGGGAACATTACGTCTTCAAAAGCCCACATCGCAGAGTGGCTGGGGGATCCTGCAGCCACACAGCCTGACTTCCAAATTCACTGGGGGATTTGCCTTCCCATCTAAGCTTCCCAAATGCGTTTACATCAAATGGTCTGGTCTGTTCTTGTCGGTGTCTCTCAGCCTTTGAAAGCCATTCTCATCTTTAATATGCTGATTCCGTTGGACATCGGGGCCTATTAAAGACGGAAAGGCATTTTCCTATGAGTCTGCTCTGAGCTCCGCATACAGGGCAGAGCATTCATGGAGGTGTCTTCTTCATGTGTCTGTGAAGGACACAAGTTCAACATCAGCTACACAGTCTCCTCTAAACCGGTGGAGCAGACGAGAGCAGGAGGAAAGAGCTTCCAGGAGAGACAGCTTTGGCTCTGAAGCCACAAACACAACCGGGAGGGAGGCCAGGACTATGATAGTGCCTTTTCTTCTAACAGGAAAAAAAGTCATAAAATTACATTTTATGCTAACAGGAACAAAATAATTGTTCACCTTACTCTTGAAACGATACTTTCCATCAGCAAATTATAGTGTTGAAGGCAGGTTTTCTTAGGTTTACTCATTTTCATTCATCTATTCATTCATTCAGCAAATAAAGCATTCACTCCATAAGTAGCCATCGAGGCCAGGCACTGGTCCAGATGCTGGAGGAAACCTACAAGGTGTCAGGACCTCTGTCCTCACAGAGCTTCTGCTCTCATAAGTGAAGGTAGTAATGCACAAGATAAATAACAGAACAAGCTCACACTCAAGGTAATAAATAGCACATAGTGAGGAGCATGATGGAGAAAATAAACACAGTAATGAGACAGAGGGTGGCAGGTGTACAGGGTTTCTGTAACAGGTGAAGGAGGAGACATTTGGGCCAAAAGCTAACCCCCAGCGAGGGGAGGCAGTCCAGAGTCTGGGGGAAGCGGATTCCAGGGAGCAGGATCAGCAAGTACAACATCCCTGGAGCAAAGTAAGCTTGGCAAGCTCCAGCTAGGAAAGCAGGCCAGCAAAGGCAGCGCTCCCAGAACAAGGGAAGATGAGTGGAAGGTGCTGCAGAAAATGAGGCAGCGCATTCACAACCTCCTAGGCCTTAACAGGGAGCTTGGCTTTTACCATAATCCAACTTGTCTCACAAGATGCTTGCTCGGCTGCCGGGAACAGGATGGACAGAGGGTTAGGCAGAATAGAAGCTGGGCCCTCCAGGCCGAGTCTAGAGCATTGGTCCAGGCAAGCGATGGTGGTTTTCACAGTAATACAGGGAGGCGGTGATGCGTATTCAACCAGAGTCTACCTGAGTGGTGTTTAAAATTGAATATAGGCTCTCAGCCCTCACTTCTCGAGTGACACTTCCCAAGAGGAATTTTACTGCACAGCTATTGTGTGCCCTTAGTAATAACCACGGGTGAGATGATAGGTTACACTGACTTTGTGTCTAGAGTGGCCTGTCTCTATGACAGAAGAGGTGGTGTGTCATCCTATTTTATTATCCGGTAGGTACTTTACTCAAAAGATAAGCCCTTCTTTATTTCTAGAGTGTTTTCTACTTCCATGACATCTACAAAAATTTTTTTTTTCCAAAATTTGTCTTTAATCATAACTTTATAGTTGCTGTGAAGGTATTGGTACCCAGGGCCCTTCCTCTGGGCTTGTGACCTGAGTCTCATGGGTTCCAGGTGAGGAAGTGGGCAGATGAGCACCCTACCCAAGCCTTTGGAAGCTGGCAATAACTGGAAGACACATCCCATCTTTTTAACTAGACCTCAGATGGCTCACAAGACAGAGCAGGGCTCCTATATGTCTGTGAACCAGGATTCCAGGATTCCAGAGCCACAGCCACCCAAAAGCACAGGGCACACGTGGGTGGTGCTTCCCACCTGCCCTTTGGGCCTTTGGGAAATGAACTGTCTGAAAGATGGCCAGGCACGTGTGTGAGCTCAAATTAGGGATTTTCATTCTTGTCACTCTCCTTCTAAAAACAAAGCTGCTGATACAGATTGCTGCATGCTCCAGTGCAAGTGACAAGCTTTTATTATCCACCAGTTTTCACCAGAAAGGAAGGCCATAAAATGTGAAAAATGACCATCTGTTTGTCGCACCTGGCCTGACCCTGTCTGCAGTCTGAACATTATTGCAGGAGGATGACAAAATATGGGGGTTTTATACAAGAACTGTGCTTCTTTCTTAACATCTGTATGCAAAGTGAAGTGTTTTAGGCTAAAGAATTTCTTCCACTTGGAATGGTCCATAAGAAACCATGCTGGTTAGGGCAAGAACTTGCTCTGATAACCATTAGTCCTCCATTTGAAGTTTTGTTTCCTTTGCTAATATGTTTGTTTCCCTTTGTTTTCAGCTCAAAATACTGGAATTTCAACTTTGTATAGGAATTCATATGGTGCGCCCACTGAAGACATCAAACATAACCAGGTAAAGGAGATAAAGAACATTTTTATTCATTTTTACCCTTGAACTTGTGTAAACTGTTCTGGAATTGTAAAAATAATTAACTTCTATCTAGTGTGCATAAAGAATAATAATTTTAGACCCTAGCTGGTAAGGCTCAGTGGATTGGGCACCGGCCTGTGAACCCAAGGGCCTCTGGTTCAATTCCCAGCCAGGGCACATAACCAAGTTACAAGTCAGGTCTCCAGCCAGGTTCCCAGCTGGAGGCACATGAAAGGCAACCATACATTGATGAGTCTTTCCCTTTATTCCTCCCTCTCTTCCCCTCTCTCTAAAACAATAATAATAATAATGAGTAAAATATATATTTTTTAAAGAATACTAATTTTTAAAAGTACTGTTCCCTGCTGCTCTTCTCTCAGACATCACCCAACATCTACATGTGGTAGCAAACACCTTAGAATAGCCTCAAATTTGAAGAATCTTAGATTTCACCACAACCACACACTTTATTTCATGGTGGAAAACAAGATTTCTACTATACTGCAAAACTGAAAGAAAGAAGTCAAGCCCCAATTACACATGCATAAGATGCTGGTTACTAGACAAATTGTTTAATTACTGGGCAGGGATTAAGCAGTGCCTATACCCCAGCCAACTCTCATTCAGCAGAAAACATTCATTATGAGTGATAGTTACTCATGAGACAGACTCATCAACTTCAACATGAACAGCTAAATAGAATGCATTTTAAAGTGCCTTGCAACTCAAAGTCTAGTTGAAGAAGCAGCATCACTGGGACTTTGTTAGAAACGCAGAAGAGATTCTTCTCTGTCCCTAACCCCAACTTGCCCAAGGTCTCCAGCATCAGGCTCGCATTTTATCAAGATGTCCGAGTGATTTTTGCGTCTATTCAGGTCTAAGGAGCTCTGAGATGGAAGATACCTAAGGAGCTGATCTAGGTTTGTGTCTGTGTGTTTTATCCATCAAACATTCATTGATGCCCATTTTCTCCATGGCTTACATGGGGACTGTAAAGGTCAAAAGGCACAGCCTCTGCTGATCTCTTGATGGATAACATCATACTTTTCTTCCCTTTTAATGGTCATCAAGGAAAGACTTGCCATTCCTTGTACTTGTTGTCTACTAATAACTATTGCCAGGTCATGGTTCTTGCTGGTGCTGTAGATTCCTCTCATGATCAGGAAAGTTGGGCTGAAAAGATAAATTTGGAACCTGTTTGCTTGATCACACTCCCCAGATGAAAGTCAGCATGAAAGGGCAGTGGGTTCTTTTTGAATATTTCTCATAAGAACAGCATCTCTGAAAAGGAAAGAGACGCCCTTCTAGCAAGTAGGAAACGTTCTCTCAGAACCATTTCCAAGGGGCGAAGGAGGAGGTCATGAAAAGTATTTTAGTCCTGAAATTATTTTTGCTGTAATCAACCATCAACAGGAGAAAGGAAATGGTTAGAGGAGTTATCCCTTTGCCCTCAATTTTCCAGTTCGTGCACAGCGCTCTTGAAACATCTGGTGCTGTTGGCAACCACCTGGTGAATGCCCGGACCCTCCGGACACATCCCTAACATCCACTCAGCCTCCCTCAATTATCATCCTTGCTAAAAGTAAAGAGGCCAATGGATAAATAAGTTGGGGAATGAACTGTAGAGCAGAGATCATCAGGGTAACCCCCAACTATTCACATGTCAACATGCCTGCCCAAACATAGGACAAAATAAAAACAAAATATATTGGAAATGCTAATACTATTTATGAAAATCCATCCTTTTTCTTTTAGCAAATATTAGGGACTGTGAATGAATTGTCCTCTGCTTTTAAAGATACATGTAGGATGTGATAGGACCCTGATTTGTATCCAAGAGTACATTTGTCTTTAGTTTAGGTAGGTCAAGAGAAGCTTGACACTAGAATCAGCTTATTCTATACCAGCCCGTATCTTAAGGAATTCTGCTATGGTTGGCAATGAAAAAATACCTCAGGTGGCCCAGAGCTTTTGGAATCTTACAGTGTGACCACTGGAGGTTCCAAAGGACAGCTTGCAATCTAGATTTAGAGGACAGTCCATAATGGTTGTAGGGGCACATTCTTTTCTTCTAATCCTTTGTGGAGCATTTAAGCAAATTAGAATTGATGTACTAGGATGGCATCTCCACTGTGAGAAAGAGCACAGCCTACTATAGCGTTTTTCCTGGGTGCCCCAGATTGTATTTGTCTCAGCCTCAGTGTGAATGTCAAGGCCACAGGGTCTCAGGCAAATGCTGCTAAAACCCAGCAGGGATGGATACCAATCTCTGCACCACTTGTCAGCCCAGGGGAGATGTCAGCAGGCCACCACCAGGATTGAGTCCTGAGGCCATAGTTTATTGCCATCATTATTCCTTGAGCAGGTCCAGCCAAGGGAAGTAAGCAATCAGATTAATTCCATTTAAGTGTCAAGCAAAGAAAGTTGTTTTATCCCTTAAAAATTTCCAAGGAGCCCTGGCTGGTAGCACAGTGGATAAGGCGCTAGCCTGCGAACCCAAAAGTCACTGGTTCGATTCCCCAGCCAGGGCACATAACCAGGTTGCAAGCCAGATCTGTAGCTGGAGGCAGGTGAAAGGCAACCATACATTGATGTTTCTTGCCCTCTCTACCTCTCTCCCTTCCTCTCTCTCTGGAAATAATAAATAAAATATTTTTTAAAAAGTCCAAGGAAATCATTATAACATGTCAATGAGCTTGGGGAAAAGAGAATAAAGAGTTTTACCTATTTTGGACCCTGTTATTAGAATGAACTTTGGGTCTACCTTCAGTTCCCTCTTGAGAAGTGAATGGAGTTTGGTCATCCTAACCATTTGAAAGAGGAGACAGTTTGGTTCTCTTCCAATTGGGTGGGTCTAGAGACCACCTTGTAGACATCATCTGTGATTATTCAGATTCTTTGGCTACATGACCATGACCAACCAGCCATGCAATGTTTTCAGTTGCAGAACTTTCCTGTGCCCAAAGTACAACCTATCAGCTGGTAAAAAGCCAGCTTGAAGAAGTTAACCAGGAGGGATGCTCTGAGGTCATTCAGTTTCGGTGTTAAAACTTGTCCTCTACTAAGTGCTCTCATCTCCTAGGTGTCCTAGTTACCAGGTTACCAGCTAGGCCTCATGGGCTTCACAGGGGCTGCTGGACAGTGACCCACCCTAGCAAAGGAGTGATCCCCTGATGGACAATGGTTTCAGGTGGACCTCTGGGAATGCGGCAACGGCAGCTCATGGCTGGTGAGGCAAAGGCCTGAACAGAAGCTGTACACCAGGTGGCTCTTGAGTCAGAGGCAAAAGGCCATGCTGCTGCTCAGCTGATGCTCTCCCCACATGCCTGCCTGGACCCAAGTTTTACTTTCAGTCAATTCCAAACTTACAGACTCCTAGACAAAATAACCTTGACTATAAAATAAGGCTGGTGATCCTTGGTGTTCATGTTTGAAGTCCACAGATTACAGACATCATTTTAAAAGTTAACTACTTAAAGCCCTGGCTGGTGGCACAGTGGATAAGGCACCGGCCTACAAACCCAAAGGCTGATGGTTCGATTCCCAGCCAGGGCACATAGTCAGGTTGCAAGCCAGGTCTCCAGCCAGGTCGGTAGCTGGAGGCAGGTGAAAGGCAACCATACATTGATGTCTCTCTCCCTCTCTCCCTTCCCTTCTCTCTAAAAAATTATAAATAAAATCTTTAAAAAAAAAGTTAACTACTTAAATATTCTATAAATTCTACTGAGCTTTTACCAGTCCTTTTCATTTTTACAAAGAAAAGTAGAATATATAACTATATATATGCATATAGCCACAGTATTTTTGTTCATAAACTAGGAACAAAGGGATTTGGTATTTTCATTCAGATTATTATTCATGACAACAAGAGTGCTGGCATCTTGAGTTCCTGGTTAGTTTTCTCAGTCTCGCTGCCAGATGGGCAGGATAGAAACAGTTGTTTCCAGAAATGAGGGAACTGACTTTCCAGGTGCATAAGGTTTGCCTTTGGTTACCCACTTAGAAGCAGCAAATCCTCGAACATGGTTCTGCTTTCTTATCTCATTTTCCCTGCTCTGTGCCAGTGCTCCTCTAATTTAAGCATGAGTCAACTAGACCCAGATTATAAAAGGAAGGGAGGGAGGGAGGAAGAAGAGAAGGAAGGAAGGAAGAGGGGAGGGAGGGGGAAGGGAGAGGAAGGGAAAATAAGAAACAGTAGAGAGAGAAGAAGGAAGGAGGGAAAGAGACCTATACATACATACGTATATGTTTATGATTATATAAAGATTAAACTAAGAAGAATTGTTAAATGTTAAACATAGTGCCCCCAAAGAGATAGAAACACGGTAAACTCTAGTTCCCTACCAGTATGATTTTTCCAAACCTCCCAACTCTAACCCTTCGTATGCTCTATGCTAAGTAGGAACACGGTGTTGGGGTGGAGAAACTCAATGTTAGCACATAGCTCTTCCAAGAACAGCAAAGCACACCATAGCTTGGTCTTAGCAATGTTTAATTGTACATGTTGCATGTTAGTTCCAAATATCTTTCTCATAGCCAGGCTCTTACACTAACTAACATCTACCCTCTATGGCCTTTCACAGGTAGGCAGAAACTGCATCCATTCAACCACCCTTAACCAGAAGTGTGGCATGTACTGGGTGGCAGCTGTGACAAAGCTCGCCCCTTATTTGAAGAACAGGTTGATTACTAGTATAAATCAATTACCTATAAGAGGGAGTTTCATGTACTTGAGAGAAGAATTATGTGCAGTCCATTAGAAGCATTCATTTACACACAACGTGCTAATTACAAATCATTATCTATTAACTAAGACCGATTTCTAGAGGACATTTCCCTGCTGAACCTTAGTTAGATTAATAGGGAATTACTGAATTGGCTTGGAAGTGATCAAACCGTGTTACTTTAAGAGTTTTGTCTTTCACATCAGACCTCCTCCCTGACTATCACATAGTTTTGTGCATGCCTTTAAGTCCCAGCTGTGGGACTGGCCCTCACCCCTTGGGTGCCTTGGGTGGGTCTGCTCCCTTCAGGGTAATAGTCTTGTAAACAGACCCCAGAAGGGAAGGGGATAGCTAGGCCACACCCACACATGTGAATGCTAATTATCAGTCCATGAATATGCTTTGTCTTGCTGTCCTCACAGCCAAGCAGACTGAACTAATTATTGACTTCACAGATCTCGAAGGCTCCTATGATCCCTTGAATCTTCAAGGTCCCCTAAGCCACACAGTACTCTGTAGAGGACAAGAGTGCAAACAGGGAGCACTGAAGTGGGCTGGGGGAAACAGGGCAATTCTGAAGACCCTTTCCCCCTAACCAAAGCCTTCACAATTTCACAACATTCTTACATTCCATGAAGTCTTAATTGAACCAAATTAGAAACATTTTGGTCCTCCATAGTATAGTGTTCTATATTTGGAGTGGATTCTCTCTTTTCATTACGTGCTTCTCTGTGTATCTTTCTGAGGCTGTGTGTGGTACCTATCCACTTAGGCAGGTGTGATGGAATGGCCCTACTGTCAGCAAGCCTATTACTCGAGAAGGGTATTGATGACAACCCTCTGCCTTGGCAGGAAGATGCCTGGGTGACCATGAGACCTTGTACAACTTCACTGTCTCTTTGGGATTGCAACACTTGGCTACAATAGAGAAAATACAGGAAAGATAAATATCAACTACTATGTTCTGTAGTGTCTCATGGATACCTCTGTGGTTGAATCTAGTAAAAAGGGGTAGCTGCTGTGGCAGTTTGGAGATTCCTGAAAAAGTTAAACAGAATCATTATGAGATCCAGCAATTCCACTTCTAATCCTTTGAAAGAAAAGACTCAGATACTGGTTGGTGCATCACATTCATTTCAGCATCGCTCACAATATTCCCAAGGTGGAAACAAGCCAGGTCCGTCAACAAATGAAGGGATAAAAACATGTGGCATCGTCATATATGGAATATTACTCAACCTTATAAAAGAAGGCAATGGTGCTCATGCTATAACATGGATGAACTTTAAGGATACTATACTAAGTGAAAGAACCAGACACAAAAGCATAAATATATGACTCCATTTATATGTGGTATCCGGGATATTCAAATTTACGGAGACAGAAAGTAGAATGGTGGTTCTCATGGGTTGAGGAGGAAGAAGAGGGGAGTTATACTTAATGGGGATGGAATTTCTGTCTGGGATGATGAAAAAGTTCTGAAAACGGATGGTGGCGATGGTTGTACAACACTGTTAATGTACTTAATGCCACCAATTATACAGTTAAAAATGGTTAAAATGGTAAAAAATTTTTAAAGATTTTATTTATTAATTTTTTTAGAGAGAGGGGAAGGGAGAGAGGCAGAGAGGGAGAAAAGCATCAATGTCTGGTTGCCTTTCACCTGCCTCCAGCTATGGACCTGGCTGGAGACCTGGCTTGCAACCTGGTTATGTGCCCTGGCTGGGGAATTGAACCAGGGACCTTTGGGTTTGCAGGCCGGCACCTTTATCCACTGTGCCACAGCCAGGGCTAAAATGGTAAATTCTATGTTATGTATATTTTACCACAATAATAATTTTCCAAAAAAGATGATCTAGAATGTGGACCCCGCAACTAACTTTTCAAAAGGAAGTCAATCCACGGTTGGCAGTATTTGGGGACATGCCATAACTGGTGAATGCCTGGGTGACGTTCATAGCCTTGAGTCTGAGAGAGGGTAGACTGCCAGGACAACAGAGGAAGTGGGGTCAAGGGGACACGAACTGACCCAGGTGCCTCTTTTCCTGTGCAGGTTTCAGCACAGCCAGTCCCACAGGAGCCCAGCAGAAAAGATTATGAGACCTACCAGCCGTTTCAGAATTCCACGAGAAATTACGACGAGTCCTTCTTCGAGGACCAGGTCCACCATCGCCCTCCAGCCAGCGAGTACACCATGCACCTGGGACTCAAGTCCACAGGCAACTATGTCGACTTCTACTCCGCTGCCCGTCCCTACAGTGAACTGAACTATGAAACGAGCCACTACCCCGCCTCCCCCGACTCCTGGGTGTGAGGGGCGGGCGGCACGAGGCGCTCCGGGAACAGTGCATGTGCATGCATACCACAAGACATTGCTTTTTTTTTGTTCATTTTTTCCCCCTGCGAATTTAGTTTGGTAAAGCCTGTTCCATAGGAAGGCTGTGATAACCAGTAAGGAAATATTAAGAACTATTTTAGAAAGCTAAATGAATCAAAAGTTAACTTGGAGGTCAATAGAAAGCAAACGTGATCCTAAAGGTGGCGTTGTGACACCTTTCCAGTTTGAGCTGTAAGGTAGAAAAAGTGCTGTGTAGGGAATGTGGTTGAAGGCAGCACAGGAGGTGGTGGGCCGGTGGAATGTGAAGGCTATAAGCACAGGCAGACAGCACAGGTCACACACTTCAGAGGGACGGCTTCTCACACTTTGTTTACTCTCTTCATCCGTTGTGATTCTAGGCTTCCGGTTGCATTGGGGTTCCTCTGTACAGCAAGATGTTTCTTGCCTTTTGTTAATGCATTGTTGTAAAGTATTTGATGTACATTACAGATTAAAGAAGAGAAGCGCGTTGTGTATATTACACCGATGCCGCAGTGTTTCCTCATCTATGGTTCTAAATATTGCTTCAATCTCAAACTTTTGAAAGATGTATGGATTTCCAGTTTTCCTTTTCTTTTTTCTCAGTATGTTTTAACGGAAAAAAAAATGGGGAAAAAAGGAATATTTAGCAGTATTGTTCGTTCTGATATGTGAACTTGTTTGTGGCAACTAAGCAAGGCATTCAGCAATTTCTGACAATTAACATACATCATTCCACACTCCTTGTCAACAAAGTGCTTTTTCACTGCCTAAAATTTTAGATGTAGATATTTGAAATAGATTTTTTCATTTATACCAGTTTTCTTTATGATGATACAGTGTTAAAAGAAAATAAATTACAATTGATCTGTCATCCATATTTGCTAAGAATGTCTATTTCCAAGGACCTATCTGACAAAATACACATTCTTGCTCGTGTGTGTTTCTGTGCGTGCGTGGGTGTGTGTATGTCCATGTATGTATAAAAATGACCTGTGTGAGATTTTCTTTTGACAGAAGCGATTCCATTTGCTGTTCATCTTGTACAACCTTTGTTTTTGGTTTTTAGTATCAATGTACATCAGTTTGTTCCTTCCGTACTTTATCTATGCTTCTGACCATCTAGTGACTCAGGATATTAGGCCAGTTGAAGTGAAGTTATAGGATTTTCCACATTCACACATTCTCCAGTACCGACTCTTTCCACAGGTTCATTTCCTTTCCTGTTTTATGCCCTCAGAACACGATAAACCATGGCCAACTCAATAATTTCACTTTGGGGCCAATTACTTGAACTATCCACAGAAAATGTAAACTGCTCGCCTTATTCCTCCCAAACTCTTTTGTTCACGTGGCAGGGAGCAGTAGACAATGATGGATTAGATTATTGAAATTGAACTTGAAGCGAACGTTAGACTAGTGGTTAACAGAGCTAAGAAATAAGGCTAACCATTTAAAAGAACACGGGCTGTGGGTAAATTAGCTTTGCTCTTTAGATGCAAGTGACTGAGGCCAATAGGTGCCTAGTAAATGTTAACTGTTCTTGGAAAAAATAATAAAACATTAAATAACAAAAGAAATTGGCTGCATCTTCCTTTAAAACTTGTTCCCCTTCACTCTCCATAGTTTAATTCAGCTCAAGGTCTAAAAATCACTGCTTCCTTCTCCACATTTCAAAGCAATCAAAAGATTCTTTTGTTCATGCATAGTTTTGTGAATGAAAAGCTAATTTCCAAAATACAGCAGTAGACAGAAATTTCCATATGATTGGTCCCGCAGATTACCTACCTGTTGGACCCTGTTGGGTTCTACATTTCTGGATTCCCTCCCAGGAATGCTTCAGTCCCTATTGAGAGGGAAATATGCAGCATCAAACACAGTGTTTCCGCTTCATCCATGTCACAGAATGAAATAGGAAAAGTTAGTCAAGGTAGAGATAGTGACATCGATGCGACTGTCAGTAACCTAATAATAGTTGGTTTAATTTTTCCAAAAGAAGTAATGGGACACATTCCCTGGTTTGAATTGCACAGAGGGAAATTAATGCATGTGTTAAAAACTCCTCCTAGCAGAAACTTAATTTCATTTATGATTTTGAGTCCACATGCCCTTTACATTTGTAACCCTTGAAGACCAGGATGTCTCTGCTGCTTAGGATTCTTTCTCTTGAGAGCATTGTGCCAGGCTGGGATGACCTAATTCAGCCAGGAGCCTCTGGCATGAAAGGTAGAGGTAGAAGAAACAGAATTACATAATTACTGCCTTCTCTGTTTCTAGGGCCCAGAACCACAACCCCTGAAGAACTGATTGGCGTTAGTCCCTGGGTCCTGTTGAAGATAACATGGAAGAGCATTTGTAGCAAATGAAAAATTGTTGCAGATGAATAGCTCCAGCTTCTGATTACAGGTGTCCAAGGACAGGCACTGTAATGGGTTTTTCAACAACTAGTTTACTGGTCCAGACATACTCATGAGCTCTATTAAAGAAACATCACAACCAGGTATTCTGTTCACTGAAGAGCTTAGATTCTAAAAGGTGGCAAGCTCTACTTATTTTCCCAAGAATTTATAAACAAAAAAGAAAGACAAGAAAAGAAAGGAAGGAGGGAGGAAGGGAGAAAAGGAAAGAAGGAAGGAAGGGGAAAAGGAAAAGAATGGAAAGGAAGAAAGAAAAGAAAGAAGGAAGGAAAGGAAAGAAGGAAGGAAGTAAAAGGCTGTTGGCAGTAAGACACCTGGTGCCAGAATGTGTTCATGGCATTGACTGAGTGTGCTGTTAAGACCTAGGAGAAAATGGCTGCTAAGCTATGTTATGAGATGAACACAAATGGACAAGGAAAACTACATATTTTAATGGTTCTATTTTGTTTTAGACTGCTCTAGGGATGTCTAAAAAGTCAGAAAGGAGCAATCTGTTTCAGGTGGAAGTTCATCGGGAATTGCTAGTCACTAGCCCAGTTATTAGGTTATCTAAATCATTTGATGCAATTAATTTTGACCCTCGTAAAAATTAAGAGAGCTGACTAGAGTAAGTGATAAAGCAGATTTTTTAAATAATAGGATTAGAGCAAGAAATCTTCCCACTTGTTAATATGTAAACTCAGATAGTATTTAATTAAGGTTGCCAGGTTCTGCAGATAGAAATGCAAGACAGCCCTGGCTGGTGTGGCACAGTGGAAAAAGGTGCCAACCTGCAAACCCAAAGATCGCTGGTTCGATTCCCAGCCAGGGCAACATAACCAGGTTGCGAGCCAGGTCTCCAGCCAGGTCTGTAGCTGGAGGCAGGTGAAAGGAAACCATATATTGATGTTTCTCTCCTCTCTACCTCTCTCCATTCCCCTCTCTGAAAATAAAAAATAAAATCTTGAAAAAACAAATGTAAGACATCTAGTTAAAATTAAATATCAGAGAACAGACAATATTATTTTAACTATAAGTATGTCCCATGCAGTATTTGGAATATTTTCACATTGGAAATTTTTTACTGTTTTATAAAATTCAAATCTAAGTGGGCATTCTATATTTTACCTGGCAATCCTTAATTTAACCTATATTTCTGCCATTATTTTTCTAACAAGTAATGCTTTATTAAGAAATTAACATAAATTCTAAAATTTATTGCTTGATTAACCTCAATTATTGTACTACAGTTAATATTAGTCAAAAGGCCAAAAAGCAATTCAATTATCATAGATGCAACATACATACACTAAAACTGGGGACAATGATGGCACCTGGCAGTTGTTATGAAGATCAGATCAGGTTTATGACCAGCATTATACTGGTGAAAGTTTAACAACTGATTCAAATAAAAAAAATAATTATTTTATAACATTTGTCAATTTCTGCTATTAGTGCACACACCATTTTCAACCTACCAATATGACGTCAGTGATTCAGAGAGTTAGAAGTGATGCTCAGAAACAAATCAACGTTTCATTTCCAAGATACAGATAAAATAGATATAAATAACTTCAAGAACATAGTTAATAGTGGAATGTAATGAAATAATTAGGTGGTGGTGGATTCTGAGTATTTATTACCTTTATGTTCATTATAATTTGATGTCATTGTAAATTTCCATAAATCAATACTTAATAATGGCTGCATTTAACAATGAGCTCACAAACCCCTCAAAATTGAACAACTGCTCTCTGAAGCCAATAAAGGCCGGCAGCACTAGCACCCCACTGTAAATTGCTCTGCAAATGTGTAATGAACACTCACTCATTTGCCTAACGTGGATGTTATCCTGGAAAAGGCATGACACAAAAATTCTTGGAAAATGGATCTAACAAGGAAAATACTGCTGGTCATAAACACCAGGCGCTTTCGAAGGCAGCAGGTCTGTGAGAAGAGTCTGTTTCCCAAGGGAGTGAAGGGTCGTGCTGGCCGTCAGCTGCTGGGCCTTGGGCTCCAGACCCACCCAGAGCAGGGGAAGGCAGCCATACAAATGACCTACACTGCATATTTTGTTTTAGAAAAATGAAGAAATAGAGCACCGTTGGCAACCTTGGTTGGGCTAAGGCAGTTGTCCCTGTTTCCCAGCGACAATGTTACGCAGTTGCTTCTGGCTGCTTCAGGTAAAACCCTGATGTATGAGTTTCCTATGGTTGCCATAACAAATTATCTTCAACTTAATGACTTTAAAAAAAAAAAAAAAAAAAAAACCACCAGGAACTTAGTAGCTCTGAAGGTCAGAAATCTAAGATGGGTTATGTTCCTTTCCAGGCTTTAACAGAGAATTCACTTCCTCGGTCTTTCCAGTGTCTGCAGGCCACCTGCACTCCTCCGCACCATGTGTAAGACCAGCAAGTAGCATCCTCCATCAAACCTCCCTCCCTCCCTCCCCCTGCTCCCCTCTCTTCTCTCATAAGGACTCAGGTGATACACTGATCATCTCCTCATCTCAAGCTCTTTAGTGCAATCACATCTGCAAATTCCATTTTGCCAGGTAAGGTAACATATTCAGAGGTTCTGGAGATTGGGATGTGCACATATAGGGGAGAGCTCCACTCTGTCTGCCACATCTGGCATTTGCCATAGCATTGTCATAGAGTCCAGGCAAAAAGCAGTCTTCAAAGAGATTTTTGCTCTCTAGATATCTAAATTCCTAGAATAAGGCCCTAAACTACTGTAGTTTATATTAAGTTCTTTGATGGGTGGGAATAAAACTCATGTTTTTCTATTGTAGTACTCTTCCAGAATCTCTGAACAGGTGGCAATTCTCATACATATTTCTGTTTTTTTTACAATATTTTTGGCTAACTTTATTTATGTTAGTTAAAATATTTCAGCCGCTTGAGGTGGAGGCAGAAAAAGATTGAATACACATAAAATAAAAGAAATGGGAAGTGGAAGAAATATGTGTAACAAGAGATCAAGTATTTGAAAAAAGTTTTCTAGCTTTATTGAGATGTAAATGACACCTAAGATTATAAGATATTTAAAGTGCGTGATGTGATAGTTTAATATACAAATACATTGTGAAAGGGTTCCCCCACCAAATTAACATAGCACAGATGAAATTGTGCTCAGTTAACTAGAATTACCATCATAATTTGGGCCCTTATATTTTTAAGCCTCACACAGAGAAATCAGCTTATTTGCAACTGGGTCTTGGTAAGGTAGATGAAAGTTCCCAGTGTGAGTGGAAGTCAGGGTATAAATGACCAGAGAGGACCCCTGACGACTGGGATTCCCCGAGGGAAGGTGGTGGAAGCTGCTCTCAGAGCTCTCCAGCTAATCCCACCCGGCTCCATTCATGGTGGCCCACACTTTCTGAATTGAGGCACAATTCTGAAGTTTCATCTGAATTTGCCTCCTGGCTCTGCCACCTCACATTTCATCACTTCCTTGGAAGACAGCGATTTCACTTTCAGAGACAGAAATGGTCGACAAAGAAGGGCACACACTTTGCTTATTGAGCACCAAAGTGTGGAAGAGACCATTGCAGCTGAGATATGACTCCTGGATAAATCCCTATTTTGAAGATGGGATTGTTGAAAAAGCAATTAAGTTAAATGAGGTCATTAGGAAGGACCCTAGTCCAATAGGATTGCTGTTTTGGGTTTTGTTTTGTTTTTTTCTTTCTCCTGCTTCTAAGTTTTATTAACAAGACTTTTAAAAACTAAGCATCCATACCAGTATGGGGTTTGAAGGTAAGAGAAAAGGAAAGAGGTAGAAAGGGCAACTTGTGGGGAAGGAGCTTTATTGGTAATAAAGCTCCAGGTTCACCCCATTGTGGATTTCATAGTCCCCCAGAGAAACATGGTCCTTAAAAATCATGTACCACTTCTTTAATACAATCTTGTTCCAATGGGTACCCATTCAGGCTGTCATCAGCTTCTTAAAAGTGTCTGATGGTGTTATCCATGTTGCCCTTCACTTGGACCTTCTTCCCCAGATGGTCGTTATAAGCAACCTCAATCATCCTCTCTGTAACTCCAATCGCCTAGAACTTGCTCACACCACAACCTAGTCGCTGCAAAGTAGGATCACTGTTCTTTAAGCAAGAAAAGATGAGGACATGGCCTTGCACAGAGGGAAGATAATGTGACAACCATGAAGATGAAATGTACAAGCCAAGCAGAGAAGCCCCAGAAGAAATCAGCTTTGCTGGGGATACAGAGAGATCTGATGAAGATCACTGAGGAGAAGTAGGGAGGGGCGGTGGGAGCAGTTTGCCCAGATAATGGTGAACAGCCTAGGACGGGATTGGCTGAGAGGCTGAATGCCTCCAGAGAACAGGGAATTATGGAGAAGGTTTGAGATAAAGGAAGGCTGTCTGTCTGGCTCAGTGGATCTCAGGCTGGTTGGGACTCTCAGGCTCACTCCCTGGATCTCTTCTTCCTTAAGGATAATGGTGCTGCTGCTGCCTGTGTTTCCCAATGGATGGCATTTTGGATGGGAAGGAACTCCGGGCATAGCCTAGGGTTGGGCTGGCAAAGGATGGCAGGTTTATTCTTGGGATGTTCTAGAGGGAACAGGCTCTGAGGCAGGAGCCTGCCATTCTTCCAGAATTGTGTAGCTTTCGTGTATTATGTTGTTTTAGTTTACAAACAAACCCTATAGAAATAAGGTAATTAAAGCTAAAAGGGGGAAATGATAGGGGAACCCAGGTGTTGGAGGTTAGCCTTATTTGATAGGCTTAAGGGATCAAAGCTGTGACTTGACAGGCTTTAAGTGACTCATTTTGAATGAAGACTCCTTTCCTTTATCACCAAACCTTTGCCTCTGGAATTTTGCCTACAGGTGGCTAGGGCAATGGGACCCCAGTTGCTGTTCAGTAGCACTGACACAGTGATCTTGAAATCCCAGCTTCCAGAACTCTAGAAGATAAATTTCTGTTGTTTAAGCCATTGATCTGTGCTACTTTGTTATGGCGTCCAAAGTAGCCATAGAGACCTGTATGTAAAGCACTAATAACTACCTATCTTGAGGCCGTTGAGAAGATAACAGAAAGGCATCCAGCTTCCAAACTGGGCTTCCTGATGCTTCCCCAAACATCACAGCCTTTCCTGACTCAGCTCATGTCCCTGCTGAGCAAACTGGCCAGTGGGGTCACTGGTTTCTCCACTCTTGCCCCAGGTGAATGCTGAGTGGATGGCATTCCTGTCTCGCCTCTTCCCTTGCCATTCCACCTCAGTGCAAACTTTCCATTAGGTCTCAGTCTTCTTTAAAAAGCATGTCACTTCTGGGGATGCAATGAGTTTATGAAGATTCTCTCTAGTCTCATGTGGGGGTGCAGAAATTCAGCAATCTGATAAATGTGATGCTAAACTATACTTTAAAAATATGATAACAAAGTGCCTTCACTTTGTGTACTGAGTTGCTTAGCGTTCCTCAAATTTATGTTCATTTGAAAGCTCAGAATGTAAACTTATTTGGAAGTAGGGTATTTGCAGATGTAATCAAAGATCAAGATGGGGCAATACAGAATTAGAAATCCAATAAGCATGTCTTTTTAAAACAAACACAAAAAAGAAGTCTAAGTGAAGATGTATGAAAAGATTAGAGTGGTGCATCCACAAGCCAAGGAACACATGCAGTCTCCAGAAGCTAAGAAGGAGACATGAAATAATTTCTTGCTCAGAGTGTACAGAAGGAACCAACCCTGCTAATGACTAGATTTCTGGCTCTAGCCTCCAGAACTGTGAGAATAAACATGTGTTGTTTTAAGGCACTCAGTTTTTGGTAACTAACCCGTTTTTCTTTTCTTTTTTTTTCTTTTTAGGTAAGATTACATCTAATTGTAATAAACAGTCTGACCTCCTTCTTGATCTTTCACTGCTGACTTAAGCCTCACTTTCACTTCCCCTTTGGCCCTACAGGTGCATAGACTGATAAGACTGTGAGCTCACATCCTTTTTTTTTTTTTTTTGGTGACAGCTGGAAACTTCAACCTCCATGCTTGGGAACTTTTGCACAGTCCCACCCTTTGGCCACTTATTATGAAGCTCAAGCCCACTTTCCTGCTCTGCTCAACATGGACCTGGCTTTCGCCCACTCAGCTCTTCTGGAAAGCCCTCTGAGTGATTACCTTCTCTCAAATTCTCTGGTACATGGAGAATCATCAACCTCAGTGTCTGAACCAAATTTTGGAGGAGGCATGTTTGCTGTTTTTACAGATGGATTCTCCAGCACTACCGGAGGGAGGAGGCGCCTCTGGGGAACACACTGGTGTGGAATGACTGACATCTACAGGATTCAATAGAACCTTTAAGTTCCTGGACCATCAACCTTCATGTTCAAGTCAATGAACAGAGCTCCCTCTTTCTTTGGAGTTCCTGAGAAGAATTCCAGAGGTCTTTCAGAAAGATCCAGCAGTCACTTCAGCAACCTCATTCAATCATGGCACCACAGATTTGGTGTCATCTTATTTCAGTTTAACCCAATTTTTGCAGCTTTGACAAGGTTAACTTAATTAACACGCAGGTGTTAACATTTAAAAAGGGAGGAAGAAAATCTCCCATGAATCTATTGTACATTGTGACTAAGCTTCCCTCAGCATTTCTGTTTGGGTTCCAACTTCTGCTTACCACGAAACCCAGACTTGGTTGGCATTTACCTCCTCAGGCCAGATGCTAAATTAAGTTTGAAGACATTTGAGGTGTTCATTATTGATCAGGCTTTTGGCACCTGGAGGGAGAATTAAAGCAGCAGCAGCTGGGATTTTAAAGGTACTGTCTCTAAGCTAGAAGCTGCCAAGAATAACAAGTAAACTTTTTAGGTCAGCACGCCCTTGATAGATCACAGTTGGTCGCCCTGCACTCTAAGCAGAGATGATTAAGGAAAGCAGTGCTCTCAGTGCCTCCACAGAAGGAAGGAGTAACTGCCCAGTGGAGTCTTCACATTAAACAATAATAATATATCTACCAAGATGTGAGAAATCTCTCTCCAGAACCACCTCTGTTCCAATACTTTGGTTGCACGTTACTGAAAACCTGACCAAGACTGTGGTTAGGAAAATGGAATTAATTTCTTATGCAAATGAGAAGTTCAGAAGCCAGCAGGCTTCAGACATGGCTGGACTCAGGAGCCAGATAAAATCATCATGAGCTGTTCCTCTCCATCTCTCAACTCCACCTCCAGCTGTCCTGGCTGTAATATCCAGGTTCAGAGACAATAAAATCTCCAGGAAATTTGTATCTCGGCTTAAATTCATTAAGCAAGAATAACTCCAAGAAGCATCAGCAAAAGTCTCAGGGCATCTCATTAGTCACTGGGGAGTCACATGCTCATCCCTGCATGAGTTATTGTACATGAAAAGAATAGAAAACTCTGAAGACACAAACTTTTTAAAAAGTGTCATGTACCAAACACCACACAAGGGACTTTGCTGTGCATTTCTTAAGTTGATTGTTTTACTCTTACTATTTAAAATATTTTAAAATATTTGTTCTTAGAGCCAAGGAAAGAGAGGCTCAGAGAGGTTAAATAAGTTGTCTAGGGTCACACAGTAAGTGGTGGGAATTGAAGTTATACTAGCCTTTGGACTTGTACACTTGAGTTATAGTGAGGTTTAGGGACCATTTAGTCCAAAACAGGCATTCCAAATCCCTGACAGATATTCACCAAGATGTTTGCTCCCTTCCAGAAACACACACCAAAGACAACCCAATCTAATACAATAAGTAGCAGGAAGGTTGCCTCTTGTATTGAACTTGAACTTGAACTTGAACCTGTTCACCCTCTATGTTCCTTTCACTGGGTCTCCTGGACCTTGAGCCTGATCAATTCAGCCTAAGTTTTCTTTTAGCTCACATCATACTCCTGTAATTCCTAAACTCAATTAACTAAATTTTAACACCTGGGTTTTCCTAGCATTTTCCCCCCTTTAGTTTTAATTACATTATTTCTATAAGGTCATTTTTTTGGGTAGGGTTGTTTGTTTTTGTTTTTGGAGATATGAATTACTCTGATCAGGGCCCTTGGTTCTTGCAGCTGATCTTTTCAATTGCACTGGGACTTCATTTCATTTATTTGAACCCTGCCTTATTGTATCTCGATTCCGCAGTGAGGTGCCCATCAGTGCAATCAGCAGGACATTATAGGCCTTTATTCAGGTCTCACATTCAGGAAGAGAGTGCCCGCTCAGGCCTATGGGAACCCAGGCAACTTTTCAGAGTCAGTTTGACCAGAGGAGAGCTGTTTGCAAACTTGCTGTTTGCAGCCTGAAGGAGCCAGGTGCTCCTTGGTTTGTAAAATCTCTTCCAGGTTTTACGCATCACAATGGCTACTTTGGTGATGTTAACATCTCATGAATTTCTGAGGTTGCTACCGAACAAGTAATTTCGAGCAAGCTAGTTTTCTGTCAGGGTCTCAGTTTCCCCTTTTGACAAAATAAGAACGTTGTACTATATGGATACCTAAGGTCTCTGATACTTCCAGTTTTGCTTCTCACACAAGAAAAAGCTCAACAGGCTTTTATTTCTTATAATGGCTTGTTTTGAATCTAGACTCTTTTTTTTTTTTAATTTTATTATTGTTGTGTTACATCCATCCCCTTTTTGCTCCCCTCTGTCCCCCTCCCCACCCACCCATTCCCCCCAAAGTCAATCCCACCTGTTATCCATGTCCATGTTTCCTTTATACTAGGTACTTGTCTAAGCTGCTCCCCTTTCTTGCCTCTGCCTCCCCCCTCCCCCAACCCCTTTCCCCCTGACCACTGAAGGCCTATTCATTGTATTCATATATTTGGTTCTGTTTTGCTTGTTGCTAGTTTTGCTCATTATTGTCCTGTAATGGGTGAGATCATATGATATTTGTCCTTCACTGACTGGCTTATTTCACTAAGCATAATACTCTCCAGTTCCATCCATGTTGTTGCAAAGGGTACAAGTTCCTTTCTTTCTGCTGTATAGAATTCCATTGTGTAAATGTATCAAAGTTTTTTGATCCAATCATCCACTGATGGGCACTTAGGCTGTTTCCAGCACTTGGCTATTGTAAATAGTGCCGCTATGAAATGACCATAGGTGTACATAGGTTCTTATGAATTGGTGTTTCAGGATTCTTTGGGTATTAGACTCTTTTTTTTTTTTTTTTAAACACCTTTAATTTCCTGCCAAGATAGGCCACAGGTAGCTCAATGTCTCACCTCCTATGTTCAAAGTCCACTCATTTATTTGTTTGTTGATGTTTTTTCATTCTCTCTCATCCCCTTTCAAAGGTTTGCATGACAAAGTAGCTTCTTGTCTGTTCATAAAAACCTCACCAGGTAATCATGGTGCTGCTGTACCATTCAGACGTGTGCATGTACGTGTACCTCTACTCTAAGCAGTTCCCACCAAAAAGTCCAAGAGGTATACTGTATTTTCAATTACAGGGCAGAAAAGGGTGATTTTCTGTTTAAAAGGCAAGGAATTAATGATACTTCATCACAACAGCATTTCCTACCATCCACGACCACTTCCTGTCTGGTTGATATCTGGGAGCTGTGTTTTCTCTAGCTTCTTGGCTCAGTAGACACACCTGAGGGTCTATCAGAATTCCCGCTACAAGTCACCACCCTCTGCACTGCTTTTAACGTTAGCCATAAAAATTGCCCTCATCTCTACACCATGCCAAGCATGCTCATCTTTTAAAAGAATGAATTACAAGTATAGTGGGGACATGTTTAGCTTATGAATAGAAAGGAATGGGAAGTTATAAAATTAATGAAACCAGATGCTGTTTCCAAATCTCCTATTACAGAGTCATTTGTCAACTAAACGCATCCTATACCTTGATTACAAGTGTCCATCCATGCAAATGTTGATGAAGTCTGGGAATGTGTTCAGAAAACATATGCCTTACAGTGCTGACACAGGTCATTAAAATAACCAATAACAATCACCAGACTAAGAGATTTTATTTCAAACAGAAAAATTAATACAGTTAATGGGAGTGAGAGATAAAACCCAAACTAAGGAGGGCCTTCACATTCTTCTGGTCTTTGTCATCAGTCCATGGCACACACAGAGGGCATATAAGTAAGAGCTCTGATCTACCTAGAAGAAGCAATTTGAATTTAGTCTTTCTTTATTTGATAAAGTGATGTTCAATTTTTCATGTACTTCTTTGATAATGATCCACTACTCAATCATAATAACATAGCCAAGACAATGAATTTTCCAAATCGGAGTAGCTGACGCTGGCTGATAAGGGAGAGGAAGGTGGTATTTACAAGAAGGGCGAATGAAACAGAATTGAGGTTAAGGCTCCAGGCACGTTGCCGAAAACCCAGCCACAGCACTACCTGAGGAGGAACCCCTGCTTCCGCAGCTGCCTCTGGGCGCAGAGGAAAGAGCCCCAAAGTTACCCAGCTATGTTGCTGCTGTGCCATGGGCAGGGCGGGTATGGGGCGGGAGTGGATCTGTGCAGGGAGATTGAGTCCTGTTCAGAATGTCCTTCTTCAAATCATTCACTTCACAACTGAATATCTCATGGCAAAGAGTGGTGGGTTGGACCTAGGTCACCTCTCTGCACTAATGCCTCAAAAACAGCTCAAGATTTGAATGTTGCAGCCTCTCTCTTGGGAAAACTGGACTTAGACATGACAAAAGCCTATAACGAAGTCCTTGAGGATTAAAATTACATGTAACCATTTTCTTCCATCAGAGAACCAGGAGAAATGGTGAGGAAGACACCCAGGAGTCAGGACTCCATAGCCAATGAAACTCTCCTGACTCCTCTGTCTAGTACCCACAAGTTCTCCTTGGGTTCCTCACTTCCAGCCAGAGGCAACAGATTCACTGTAAATGTTGAGGGCCTAGAAAGAGGCCAGGTTGACCCTGCCACCTTAAACCCTTGGAAGACTGGACAAAATACATGCAGTTGGGCTTTGCACAAAGGGATGCTCAGGATTATGGTCCATGAAGGAAAAAAACAAGATGAGCCTGGCAATTGCACTGGCACCTCCCAGGAGCAGGGAGAGGAACAGAGCCTGGTAGAGTTGAAAGATATAGAAGTTTGGAAAGGCCAAGGAGACCCAAATTTGAGGGACAGATACAGGGGAGAAGAACAAGACCCCTCCCCCATTGATCCTGAGACTTCTCGCCTCATCCTCCCTCCCTAGGCTCCTCCCAGACTGATATGTGAATACACTTATTTTCACACAGTCTTTAGGATGTTAGAGGTTAACTATTACATTACAGATGTCCTCAATTAGCACAGTGTGATCCAAAAACATACACCTTTTGAATGCATATGGGTGTTTCACAAGCATCCCAGGACATAGGTTTAAAAAAGGATTATCCCTTGAATTACTTTTGCAAATGCAGTAATTAATTCAGTTCAAAATAATCTTTTAACCAGCCCTTCTGCACCAAGCATTATACTAAGTGGTGGTAAGATTGAGATAATGTCCTTAACCCTAAGGTAATAAGCCTATTAAGAGACATATGTCCGATTCACACTTTATAAGGCAAAAATTTTGATGATCACATTTTCAGAGGGTAATCTTCCCTCCATGGCCTGGAGACAGCTTTCCTTTTTCTACTGAAGTTTGAATTGACATTTTTTTAAATCACTTATTGAAAGGCCAAGCCCCAACTGAAGCAAATCTAGTGTTAAGATTTTAATATATGAACCTATAATTTCCTTCTTCTGCCAAAGTTTGAGTTGTGTGTTTCCAGCACTTGCTATTAAAGTGCTTCTAATGGATATACCAGCTGAGTAACTTCTCAGCTTCACTTCATGATTCTCCCCAAAAAGCTTTACTACCTACCTTCTCTTCTCACACAGAAAGATAGCTTATGTATTTTTAAAATTTATTTATTTATTTATTTATTTAAAATCCTCACTCAAGGGGGGAACATCAATGTGAGAGAGAAACATTGATTGGTTGCTTCCCATATGCACCCCTGCTAGGGATCAAATCTAGGTATGTGCCCTGACTGGAAATCAAACCCACAGCCTTTTGGTGTATAGGATGATTCTCCAACCAACTTAGCCACCTGGCCAGGGAAAAACAACTTCTTTTTCACCATTCTTCTTATAGGGGAAGTTGTCGAGGGTCATTCCTGGTTCTGTGAACACCATGATAGGCAATACTGAATGATGTTAAGATAAGTTATCTAGGGTGTGTTGTTTTCATACATATCAATGTGCATTATGACTTTCCAAGGTTACTTAGCAACCAAACTATGTTTTACATGGCAACTTTGATGTGCAAGGAAACTTCTGTTCTAAAGAATTCTCATTAAACACTGTGTTTCCAGAGAGGATAACATAATAAGGAGTCTTCACAAGAAGATCATCAGATGTGTGACAACTGGAAGGAGCTTAATGACATTGTTCACAAGGAAAAGATCTTCAACGTTTCATGGAAGATGCTAGAAGACAGTAAGAGGGAAAGCCCGGGGGAGGCTCTGCACCAGGCGGCTGTGGGGTCCTGGAAACTGTGTAGCGGCATCAGGCACCTGGTAAAGCCGGAAGTAGGGTGTACAAAGACTGAGAAAGGGCAGGAAATAGGAGGTGAGCACACACTTCATGTGCTCGGAACAATCTAGGGGACTAACAGATGAATGGAGACTTAATTATTCTATAAAATGTATTGGTAATAGGACAAGCATCTGTCCATTTGGATTTAAATGGCTCTTATTTAAAAAGCTATTTATTAACAGAGGTCTTTCTCATTCCAGCAGAAACTCTTGTCAAAAGGTTGGTACCTTCAAATAATCACTGTAGGAAGAAATTCCTCCAGGGTGAAGCTTTGGTGCAATTTTGAAAGGGATTTTCCTTAAAGTGGACCAGAGCACTTACATTGTTTACTGAAAGTGGAAGAAACAACAAGGTAACTGAAAAGTCAACTAATTTATAAATAAACTTGCAGCTCTGGCTGGTGGCTCAGTGGAATGGCACTGGCCTGCGGAACCCAAAGGTCACTGGTTTAATTCCCAGCCAGGGCACATAACCAGGTGGCAAGCCAGGTCTCGGGCCAGGTCCTTAGCTGAAGGCAGGTGGAAAGCAACCATACATTGATGTTTCTCTCCCTTTCTTTCTCCCTCCCTTCCCCTTCCTCTAAAACTAAAGAAATAAAAAATAAACTTGCAGTTACAATTTTTGCTACAGCTTTTTCAAAAGAACTCATTTATGTCTGTTAGAGTTTTAACTTATTTCAGCTTTCTTTACTTGTAACATTAAATATGCTACTTGAACAGATGAGACTTTTACACATAAAAATCAATAGAATGCATTTGCTCTGGGGCTGCAATGGAGATGTGGAGTAATGCCACTTATCATGCTGCTGCTGAGTGCACAATGGGGCATTTTTCAGGCTGCCAGGATCCCTTTTATCCTCCCCTATCTTGTCTCATACATCATCCAGAACTGAGAGCTCATGTTATCATGTACAGGCAGTGTATTCCCTTGAAATATTAAAGGTATATAATCATTACTCCTGGTTTGGCCCTTTAAAATGACTAAGGGTAGGAGAGGGTAAAGGAGGGAGGGGATAAATGGTGATGGAAGGAGACTTGACTTGGGGTGGTGAACACACAATACAATGTACAGATGATGTGTTATAGAAGTGTACAGTGCTGGCTGGTGTGGCTCAGTGGATTGTGTGCTGGCCTGAGAACCGAAGGGTCACCAGATCAATTCCCAGTTAGGACACATGGCTGGGTTGCAGGCCAGGTCCCCCGGTAGGGGTGTGTGAGAGACAACCACACATTGATGGTTTTCTCCCTCTTTTCTTTCCTTCCCCTCTCTCTAAAAATAAATAAACAAAATCTTTAAAAATTTTTTAAAAGTAGTGTACACCTAAAACCTATATTATTTTATTAACCAATGTTACTCCAATAAGTTCAATTAAAAAATAAGTAAGAGTTGGGCATGTGCAAAGAAAGCAAAAGAAAACAGATATGGGGAATATACCCGGTCTCTGCAATCTAGAAAAGGGAAGAGAATACATTCTCTCCTAAAGCCTCCAGAAGGAACACAATCCTATTGACACATTTCTTCCTTGTAAAACTCACCACAGGCTCCTGATCTCCAGAACTGTAAAATCATGAATTTGTGTTGTTTTCAGCCACTAAGTTTGTGGTGATTTGTTATTGCAGCAACAGGAAACTAATGCAGACTCCATCCCATCTGGGTTCACCAGACCTCCTTTCATGACTGCCCATTTTAATTAATAATTCACCTAGATGATGTTAAATCACCACTAAGTAATAGCAGCAAATATTTTTACATTTCTATTCCAAATTTAATTTCCTGTTTTCAGGTTAAATATGTTTAAAGGGTAAGTTTTCTGGAAACAATGAAGCTATTTTTAAAATAAAATAAGTTTCCAAGTAAACTCTCTATTCAAAAACTGTGGGTTCCAAAGATGAAGGTCAATATTACACAGTGTTTTAAAACACCCAATGAGAGAGAAAACCTTATAATAATTAGTAAAATTTGTGTGAGACTCCTTTCTTATTGGAAAGAGATCTTCTGGAGATGTTCATATAAACCAGTTTTATTTTAGCATATGATGTTGTTAGTCTATTTCTGCTGCATCTAAAAATGAACCAACTAGCAGGCAGAATTTTGGAAGGGCAATCAGTTATTTCCCTGATAAGTTGTCAGCCAACTTACTAATCAATTTATCAATATACGGTCATCATTTCCCATAAAGAGGGTTCGATATGTACAAAAAAATTAAAAGAATGGTGCCTATTTTCAAGGAGTTTGCACTATAACGTAATCAGAGTTTTCCTAGTATGCTAAATATTTTTACAAAGGAAAGGTTACAAAAGAATTGACACCTAGAAAATCTGGCTTAGGATCATTCAATAACAGACAAGTCCTGAGGAATAAAGTCCTATCAGACTGACTAGATTCTTCAAAACTTGTGTGAAAACAAATACTATGTTAAGCAGTGATTGAAAAAAGTTATACATTAAGGAAAGATATCTAATTGTACTAATGTGTTTTTATTTGTTCAAGTTTTCTCTAAACTGTGCACCATTCTTTTAAAATATTTATTGGTGAGCATCAGAAATTTGTTTCTATTGGAAGTTTAGTCCTGTAAACTTCATTTTAATTATATCCCAAGTCTCAGAAGAAGTGGCCTTTCTTTAGGGCAAAGAACCAAAAGACCATATGACGTTGGATGCTACAAATTCATTAGGTCACTGAGAGACAGAGTCTGTCACCATACAGAATGTGAGCCAATTTCGGGAAGTGAAGGGAGTATTTCCATCGTTCATCAGGAACTCACAAGAGAAAAGGAAACAAAGGTGGCAGCAGTGGAAGAAGCACATCAGCTCCCCTGGGATCCATCTGGGATGTGAGCAGTCCTGGTTCTCCCTTCATCTCCCTGACAGCTCCTTTCCTGGTGCTGCTTTGGATTATTTCTCCTCCATTCACTCCCTAAATGTTGATCATCCTCAAACTTTTCCTATTCCTCTGTGTCCTCCCTTCGTGTAAATCAATGATTTCAGCCATCAGCTGTTTGCTGAGCATACACAAGTTCAGATCTCCAGTCAAACCCTGTGCCCCAAGGTCCAGACTCCAACGTAAGGCTGCCTTCACAACTTCCCCCATGAATCTCTTACAGGTACACATGGTCTCATTTCCCTCCAACCCTCTGAAACCCTTCCCTTCTTTACATCCCCCAGCTCACAGGATGGCCCTGTCCCTCATGCAATAGTGGGAATCATTCTAAACCCTTCGTCCTTATCCCTCTGCCCATATCAGTAACCAATCAACTGCCTTGAGATTTCTCAGTCCTCCACTTTCCTTTTCTTTTCCCCATCTCTGCTTTAACCCAGCTCTTATTGCCTCCCACTTGGATTACTGAAAAAGTATCCTTACTGGTTTCCCTTTCGCTAGAATGCTCCTCCTTTAACCAATATTCTTCACATCAGCCAGATCTATCCTTCTGCAACATAAATCCACTCATATCACTAGCCCATTTCAAACTTCTCTGAGCACTTTCAGCAAAGTTTGAATTACAAGACCTCTTTACAGTCAGAAATTGCCACCATAGTAGCTCCTGAAACTTTCTCCCATACCTGTCTTTCCATCCATCCCAAACATCTGGCCATTATCCAAAGTCCTCCTGACCTGCTGCTCTCCTTTATATCTGAAAGGCTCATTGCCACCACTCAACTACCTTGCATCCATCAAGTAAGAACCAACACCATTGCCTTTAGGAAGGGTTCTCAGATGCTATGATATGATTTGGACCTCTCTCCTCACCTCCCACAGCATCAACTGCTTTGTTTTTCCCCAAACAGAAGGCTACTGGGATCCAAATTGGGAAACTTGATGTCTTGAGTTCCTGGCCCAATGTCTGGCATATCATGGGTACTCAATGAATGTGGTGACAGAAACATGCATGCATCTTCCAGGGGAAATATGTTATTGAGATAATGCACTGGTTACACAAAAATAATGAAATTATCTCATACTTGAAAAAGACTTGGATATATCAAAGGAACCAATGGGAAAGGAAATTTATTATTATTAAGTTGAAAGTAAAGTTTGTAAAATTTGGGAATAGAAGTAGCATTTGAAAGAGAAATTGGCCAATTGACAAACTTCGGACCCCTAAAATAACAGAGATTTTAAGCAAGATAAATGCATTAAAAATGATGACTTAACACTTTGGTTCTTTTTTTTTTTTTTTTTTTGGCTCATTCTCCATTTTACTCAAACTATTGATCAGAAATTATATGTGGCGGTATCAGCAATAAAAGTGACCTCTACTCTATGAAATGAGTATTATATCAGGCTCTATCAGGTAGTAAATAAATATTATGTAAAGCCTTCTCAAATCTGCTCCCAAAACTACTTTATATTTTTAACTATTTTCTGAATTACAAGCTATTGTCATCCTTGAGATCTTTATTTCCTCTGATATAAGGATTTACTCAAGAATATCTCATTGTACCTAAAGTATGAAGAGACAGGGAAAAAAAAAAGGAACCCCAAAGCACTGTGGGCATGGATATAGTTTTGGTGGTTTAATTGTTTCTCATTTAGTAAAGAAATACAAACCTTCCACCCTTCCAGAGCATTTTCTAAACTCCAGTAAGCACTGGGATGTCAAAGCCATTTTTTTAGCCACTTGGTAACCTAATACATCAGAATAGAAAAGTTCAGACATTAAAACACCATTAAGATCACTTTGGTTGTAAGATTCCCACAGGCTCAGCAAATCTGGGCCTAATTAATGCTGTCTTAAACGTGAAAAGAAGATATTCCAAAGTTGCTTACAGGAAGGTCTTGCACAATTAAAAAATAAATAAAAATCAACAGTGAGACAGTGGACAACTTTAACAGTTAAAAAATAGCTTCTGAGGAGAAAAGCAACGTGTACTCAGAAGTGCTGAAAGAAAAACATTGAAATACCTGACATGGCCTGATAGTTAAACAATCAAAGCTCTTTAACAATCCTTCCTTCTTTCTCCACTACTATCACAGGAGAATGATATGCAAAAGGAAAGAAGAAAAAAAAGAGAGAGAGAGAGGAAGAAAGAAAGGAAGGAGGGGGGAAAGGGAGGGAAGGAGGGAGGAAGGAAAGAAAAAAGGAAGGAGGGAAAGAAGAAGGGAAGGAAGGAAGGAAGGAAGAGGAATGGAGGGGGAAGGAGGGAGGGAGTTAGGAAGAAAGAAATAAAGGAAAGAACACAACCCAAAGAAAAATGAGATTTGCATAGGAGTAGTGACCAGGAAAAGGACCTGTGATAAAAATTGTGACCCTTTTTGAGGCAGACCAGAGAGAACACAGTGTAGTTCCTGTTCAACCAGCAACCTTCTTCAGCCTTCCATAATTCCAGAAAGACCTGCCCTCTCTTCCTTTCCATAGCTTTCTGGTCTCCACTTTTGTATTCACCTGTCCCTTAGTTCACTCTTCATTCTCTCTTCATCCACTCTTCCATCACTGTTTGTGGAAGGTCCTTCTGGAAGGCTGGGAGATGGGGGGTAGAAGTAAATGATGATGGATTTTCCCATATTGATGGTGCCTTGAGAGGAACGGTAATAGTTTGAGTCAACATCTTCACAGAAGTTCTGTCTTAGAATACTTGAAGTAAATTGCTCTTTGAACTGAAATTAGGTTGGATGTAAAAAAAAAAAAAAAAACAGTTTAAAAAACTTTTGAATATTTGTCCAATTTTCTTGGCTTCCCATTTATGAGGTATGCCATCTAGTTAGGGCAAGTTCCAGGTTTGGGAGTATGTACAATCCCTGTGCAATTTGGGGGTTGCTAAAGAAGATTGGATCTTCTTTCCCTAGCCTCAAAGCCTCCTGTAGACCTCCTCTGTCTCCCTGGTGTGGGGCTTAGAGATTGCAAACAGCCTTGAGAGAGTCAATGCTGCAACCTATCCAATGAGCCTACACCCTTTTATCCCATTTCCTCTTCCAGAACCTATAAGAAGACTGCATCTTAGAAAGTCTGTCCTTTCATAGCCCACATCCCCAAAGCCAGTACACAGACCAGTAAGTATATAGAGATGGATGACTTAATCCTTCAATTCAGGCATTCAAAGCAGTAGGACAGTTTTTCTACATTCAACCTAATTTCCATTCAAATATTGGGGAGGAGATTGGTCTTCAAGCTGCAGAAAATCACCTTTCCTGTGCTCATCTTGGGGACAGGGGGGACCACAGGCAGGATGGGGGCATGGGTGGGGAAAACCAATCCAGATCTAGTCCCATCTCCCCAGGGGTGAGAACAGCCTTCTGACTGCCCTCCCTGAGTGATCACTGAAGTAAGCTCAGCCTGCAAGGACTAGACTGTGGGTTCTAAAGCACAGCAGCCCAGTCATGGCTCCACTTTGGAGGATGGTCCAGGGACACTTTGGCCACAGGTGAAACATGCCACTCAGGGGAAGGAGATGGCAAAGGTAGAAGAGCTGGACTCCTGCCTCTTCAGCTACAACTGAAGTACTCTTTATCACTGTGCTAAAATCCCAAAAATGATGGAGAATACATTCCAGGAGAATAATGGCAAGTCTCCATGTCTACCCCTTAATTAGTTAATAATTAAAACTGCCTTTAAGTAACTGTAAGAGTAACAATTGGTGTAGAACTGCAGCTTCACCTAGAAGTAATATGTTGGTAAGTGTTTCACTCCTGGCTCTTGAAATTAAAAAAAAAAATCTCATTATTCACAAAGCTTCTTGCAATATCCTAACACATTAATTTCAAAAGCTCATGCTCAAAAACCTTATTTTATTGGATGCTTTGTGAGGCTGAATAAAAGGCTCATAATAAGTGGAATAAAAGCGCTGGAAAATATCTAAGAAGTCATTAGATCCATCCCCTTTTCTTCAAGTAAGACCCATTTTAGTCTCTGTGCATGCAGGCATGAATTCCATGTGACTCCAAAGATCTTAAGTGGACAATGTTTTCCAATCCCTTCTAGCACTCTTAGAGGTAGAACAGTATTTCTCATAATCAGAGTTAAACCCAAACACCTCTTTTTGTGCAGTCCTCTTTGATTTAGGCAACATCTTGGTCACAAAAACTCCAAGTGCTACTGGACTAAAGAAATTCATTATTGTGCATCTGAGATATTCACTAGAACTCAGTAAAATTCCACTTCAACATGGTTCAGAATCAGGAAGACAGCCCAAGCCTTAGCTTCTGAAACATACAGGTTCCAGAATAGCCTTAATAGAAAACCATTCCACACATCCAAATGTCAGCAGTATCCAAAATCTCAGTGGGGACTTGTAAATTTCAGTCTGCCACACTGGAATGATCAATCACCAAAGAGTGAAGGGAGACAGCATGGAGGCTGGCGGCTAATGTACAAATTCCAAGACATAAGGTTAACCATCAACTCTAAGAATAAAGTCCCCAAAGACAGAAACAAGGGGAAGGTCACTGCTTCCTTTCTCCTAGTTTTACTATCCTAACCACCTCTGGTGATTAGATATTCCTAAGCAGCTCTAGAGAAGCATTCTCCTCTGATGAGTTGGTCCACTCTGTACAAATGTGTGTGTGTGTGTGTGTGTGTGTGTGGATGTGTGGATGTGTGGTGTGTGTATCTTATATACATATGTATCTTCTTTAAATTTGGCCTAAACTCTCGTAACTTCACATCATGATTTCTGCTGGCCTGAAATTAAGGAATCAATAATACATTCAATTGCCCTAATTGGTAGTCACAGATCTTATCTTTAATTCATACAGGCAATCTCCTCTGATGTATTGTGAAGTCAGGTTTGATAGTTCACTGTGCAATTTGCAAAAGGTTTTCTTGCTTACATCTGTTTTCACCTTAGTTGAGGCCTTTATCACCTCTCCCCTACATCCTTACAAACTCTCCCATGCTGCTCATTCAGTTCACATACTGGCCTGCTCCTGTCCTCAAGGTGCTCCCTGCGGCACACCAGGCTGAGTGGCTGCCCTGTGTATAGCTCTGCCCAGACTTTGGGAGGAAGCTGAATTACCTTACCAGGTTCACGATTCCCTTGCTCACACCTTTCCAATCCTCCCATCCTGCCCTCTGCCCCTGCTCTCCAGCTACACCAAGCACTGACTGTGGCCCTAAATGTCACAATAGTCCTGGCTCCAATCCTTTACCTATTGCTGTAGCCTCTGTCTGGAATTCTCCTTCTTGTACTTGAAGCCTTGGATTAACCACCATCTTCTCCAGAGATCTACCCTCCATCATGATGCCTTCTAAAACCATGTCAGACACCCAGATAATGCTTGAATGACACCAAGTAATGAGTGGAGAGGCCCCCAGAGGTTTCTCTGGTGTGAGAGATCAGACCCTGTCCACTGGTCGCTCATGCTCCCCTCAGTCACGCCAAAGGTAGGGAGATCAATGTCATGGTACCTCTCCGACCTAGAGCGAGCACACCCACTAAGACACCTGGCTCCTCTAGGATCCGATGTACACCTGCTCCTCCCCTATCATTAAACTCATCACAGAAATTATCTACTACAGGTAAGACAAGTGGTATTGTTCTGTAAATTCCAAAAAGGCAGAAACCTCAGCACGGTGTCTAGTACATCGTTGGCTCTCAGCATGTGCTGACTGCTTTGCCAGTATAAACAAATGTTAACAAGAAACCTGGCACTTTCCCTTGGTACTGATGTGTAACTGCACATATATGTGACAGAAGGGACAACCTAACAAAGCAAACGCTATGGCTGAATGCCTTTATGATCAGCTCAAACCAATTACTCTCCTTGCTGCTATACTGGAATTGGAAGAATTCTAAAGGTCAACAGAGAATGCATAAACGGCATTCCCTCTACACTGTAAACACGAGAGTGGTCCCCTTTATGGAGGAGTTTATTTTGTTCCTCCTTTTAAGTACTCAACAGACTCAGGTTCTCAGAATTTGAAGAACCTTCTATAAATTGCCAGGGATGATTTTGATGAAGATTTTTTCTTGGACTCCCAAGCAGCCAAGCAATTCCAGAGACCTCCCTGGAACATCCATTTTACTGGGTCCTGTCTCATAGCCTGTGACCAGCATCTCATGAAGAATTCAAAATTGAAATATAGTGTCACCATAATTACATAAAAATAGCAGCATATTATATTGCCGTGGCATGTTCTGTCTCATTTGTCTTGCCAAAAAAGAATTCTCTGTATTTTAAGTACCATTGACTAGATATTTTTCCTACACTGCCCTCATTTCAACATCAGCTTATTTTTCCTGAGAGGTTTAATTTAAGAGTTACTATCAAGAAACTTTATGGAGTTCCATGCAACCTAAGCCCATCTGAACAATAAAACTGGGGAGAAGAATTTGTCAAAAACAGAATGTTTTCAGAAGAGACAGATGCTTTAAAAATATTTTTTTTTTTACTATTTTGAACTGAACACTATTTTGAGAGAAAAATTACAGATGTGCTCTAATGTAGGCCATGCCACAAATGCAAACAAAAGATTTCCTGGCAGACCTATGACCCTACATGCTCACCACTCCTATAGGTGGTCATCACCACTCCCTTCTTTATACTGAAGTAAATTTAGAAAAAGGTGAATATAGGCAAGTAAAGCTGTCAGTCATTTTAATTCTTCATTTTTATGAATAGGATATTTTTCTGGGCCTATTAAAAAACACATGGCCACTCATTTGGAATCCCTTCATTAATGTGAGGTATTAGGTCTAGTCCATTTGTTATTTTAAAGCACTGTCTTCTGTTTATTTAAAATCCTGCTTTCCGGCTAAGGGTGATACCTACACGTCTCAATACTTCTGTTTTGCTCAAACTCCTCACTTCAGTTACCCAAGTCATATTTATTGTGCCCCCATAACTTATTTGAGAGCAGAGCCCTCTTTTGTTGTATCCAAAAGATTAATACATGCAATAGTATTTTTAGGCTCTAAAGAAAAATACAAGCATTAACTACCTTTATCATCCCTTTAATACCTAACATATAGCAAAGCCTCAATAAATGTCTGTAAAATGAAAAATAATAACAAATATAAAAGAAACAAAGGCAGATGTTTCATGAGAAAGAAATCAGTCTAGTATACAGACTCTCTCACAGGTGCCAGAATTGCTGATCTTACAGGGTTGGTCCAAGTGGGCTCCTGAGACTGGAGGGGTCCCCACAAACCAATGTGGCTATTGTCCTTCAGGGTCATCTCTTGCTGACCTGCGATTGTATTCAGCAGTCACATTCCCCAAAGAGAAAATTGACTGCACCAGGCCTTTGTGAACAATGAGATTCTACTGAAGAACTCAAGGGGAACCTGAGAGCATCACATTGCACACTGTGAGTGAGCGTTCTTCTCTGTCCACCTTGCACCACCCCTGCTGCTCCAGTCTAACAACCTCCAGCTCTTGATTCAACACCACTATCAGAGAGGTAAAAGGCAGTCACACTGAAGATGCTTATCAAATAAGGGGGTTTTCCATAATTGGGACAGAGAAAAAGAGGTAAGGAATGAAAAGAATGACAAAAAAGACATAGCCCATTATGGACCAAACAGTGAATCTCTCCAGTCTCACATTTCATTTTATAACAAAATATAATTTTAGTTACCCTCCCGCCATACCACCTCAGCTGTGTGAATATGCGGAACTTGTGGGTTTCTAAAAATAATGAGTCCAGGTTCATGGAAACAACCTGCTTCTCAAGTGCAGATTTAACTTTAAGTCAGTAGTTCACAACAGATTCAACATAACCTGGGTGATTCTGATGCAAATTCAAATTTAGCAGATTTTAAAACAGTGATGTGATTTATCTAGACCCACCTATGGAAGTGGGTCAAATAGGAGATATAGCTGCATCAGGCAAAGTCTGAGAAACAGAGAAGAAGGAATAGTAGAAAAAAGGGAAAGACGGGGAGGAAGAGAAAGAGTAGCTTAGCTTATTGAGGAAAATATAAAGTTAGGAATAAAGCAGATCATGACAAAATGTAAATGGGACCCAAGACAGCCTCAAGGCTCACTGGACAGCTGTCTCTCTTGCAGAGCCTGTATCTGGTCTATGGGCTATGAGCAGAAATCTCACTTCCAGGTGGACATATGTGAGAGTCAAATGTTGACCATCTAACTAGATCCTCCCCTGATGCAGCAATCTAGGAGGGCCACCTATTAAGGTGGCAGAGCTTCAGGATAAAAGCAACTGGGTCACCAAGGATCCAGAAAAAAGCTTCCTTGGAAAGTCACTTGATTGCTAGTGGCCTTCATCAGAGCAAGAAACAAACTTTGCTGTTGCTCAGGCACTGAGATTACAGGTGTTAATTTGTTACTGCAGCCTAGCATCACCTAGCCTAACTAACAGCACCCAAGGAAATTGAGCAAATGAAAAGGACACAGCTTAAAGCAAGATGAGAGACAAAGCCTATCCTTAGCAAAGAGGTGTGAGTAAAGACTGATTAAGAACCCTTAGCCACTAGTCTAGGGCAACCAGACACAACATATGACAACATGTAATGACTAAAATAATATTCAGATACCTCTTTCAATGTTTTTGTTTGTTTTTCTTTCTTATTCCAGAAATGAGCATAAACACGTGCTAAGAGTAAGAGAGACCAGTAGGTCTTAACTGGTACCTTTAAGAAAGAAATGTATTACAGTATGGTAAGCAATACCATACTATCAATAAAGCAAGTTTAACTTTCCCAGAGTCTCCGATTCCAGTGGGAATCTACAAACATAAATAAGGAGACTCACCCTACTTTCAGCAACCTGACATCTTTTCCAATTATCAAATTATTCCTTGTACAGAAGATACCTAAAAACTTTCCATGCAAATAAAACATGGTAAAGCTGAATTCTATCTCACATAATCTGAAAAAAATTTCATGTCTGGATTTCCGTCTTATGATATCTTGTGTGCCCAATCTGATGCTCTTTTTAAATTGGGATGAGGCACCATCCTGGGTCAGCATCAACTGGCTGTGGCAGAGACACGGCATTGTACCCCCAGGGCAAGTGAATCTGCTCAATAACCCCAGATCAGAAAACACAGTGGGTGTCCAGTGATCACACATGAAGTCCATGTATCCAAAAAGCCTCCAAGTGCAAACATTAAGTAGAACAAAAAAGAGCTTCCAGGAAGAAAAAAGCAAACATAAGATTTAAAAGGAAAAAGAAAACCCAGAGGATTTCAAAAACAGAGAGGACAAAAGCCAGTCAATGACTGCTTATTCCCCCTAGCATTCTCCCCAGGAAGGGAGTCAGCCAAGGATTGAGTTAAAACTGAAAGAATGAAGCTATAAATTTCTTGGTCCTCATTAGATGGTCAGGACAATCTGGCAGGGGAACTTCAAACATGTAATGATGACACTCAGCCCCAACCATGCTCTTTAATGCCTACTTTAAGTGTGTGTTTTGGGGATCCCAGGTAGTTGCTTAGAATACTAGGTATCTCCTTGGCCAGAAGAATCCCCTCAAGTATGTCCAAAATTACTGCAGAGTCTGGATGCCACTGGCAAGACACCTGTAATCTCTAAGACTTAGAGTGCAGAGGAAAGAGACAGGGTGGGAAGACCAGGGTGGCTTGTTCCCACATTTGACCACTGCGCCCTCTGTACGTGGCTCTTTGCTTTAAAAAATTATCTATAGCATACAGACTGAGGACGAAATCAGAAATCCAAGTAAATCATAAGAACATTCATTAAAATAACTAGCAGACAAATAGGATAATCAGAAATTTCTGGTTTACTCATTTAAATCCACTAGGGGAGAAAAGATGATGGCCAAGTAGGTGGAAGCTGAGTCCACTTGCTCTCATTCCCAATGTGGATACTTGACTGATCTTCTGAAAAATAAACTGATCATTCAACAGAGTTTTAGCTGATGTGAAGTTTATAAGCCACAGAGTACAGAAGATGCTCCACAAAGGATCAATAAATCCAGGAGTTGGTTCTTTGAAAAAATAAACAAAATTGAGAAGCCTTTAACTAGATTTATCAAGAAAAACAGAGAGAGGACCCTAATAAATAAAATCCGAAATGAAAGAGGAGAAGATACAACCAATGCCACAGAAATACAAAGGATTGTAAGAAATTACTGTGAACAACTATATGCTAAGAAATTGGACAACTTGGACAAAATGGAAAAATTTCTAGAAACATATAATCTTCCAAAACTGAATCAAGAAGAAGGAGAAATCCTGAATAAACCTATAACAACTAGTAAAATTGAAGCAGTAATTTAAAAAAACAAAACAAAACAAAATTCCTGGCACACAAAGCCCTGGACTGAATAGCTTCACAGGTGAATTTTACCAAACATTTAAGGAAAAACTAACTGCTATCATTCTCAAACTATTCCAAAAAATTCAAAAGAAAGGAAGACACACAAATTCTTTTTACAAAGCCAGTGTCACAACAAAGAAAGAAAGCTTTAGGCCAATGTCTCTGACGAACATAGATGCTAAAATCCTTAACAAAATATTGGCAATTTAGATCCAGTTATCCATTAAACAGATTATATACCATGATTAAATGTGATTAATCCCATAAATGCAAAGATGGTACAATATTTACAAATCAATAAATGTAATACACCATGTAAACAAAATGGAGGATAAAAATCATGTGATCATATCAATAGATGCTGGAAAAGCATTGGATAAAATTCAGCACCCATTTATTGTTAAAACACTCAACAAAGTGGGAATAGATGGAGCATACCTCAACATAATAAAAGCCACATACAAGAAACCTACAGTCAACATTCTACCCAACAGTCAAAAACTAAAAGCTTTCCCCCAACGGTTAGGAACAAGACAAGGGTGTCCACTTTTACCAATCTTATTCAACATAGTATTGGAAGTTCTAGCCACAGTGATCAGACAAGAAAAAGAAATAAAAGGCATCACAGATGACATGATTGTGTACACAGAAAACCCTACAGTCTCCACCAAAAATCTACTGTTCCTAATAAGTGAATTTAGCAAAATAGTAGGCTACAAAGTCAATATTCAGAAATTGAAGGCATCTTTGTACATCAACAAGAAATATAAGAACCAGAAACTAGGGAGGAAATCCCATTTACTAAAGCAACAAGAAATTTAGGAATAAATTTATCCAAGGAGGTAAAAAACCTGTACTCAGAAAACTATAGAACACTGAATAAAGAAATTTAAAAAGATATAAATAAATGCAAGCTTATACGATGTTCATGGACTGAAAGAATTAACATCATTAAAATGTCTATACTACCCAAAGCAACCTGTAGATTCAATGCAATCCCTATTAAAATACCAATGCCATATTTCACAGATATAGAACAAATATTTCAAACATTTATATGGAACCAAAAAAGACCTTGAATAGCCTCAGCAATCTTGACAAAGAAGAACAAAATACCCTGATATCAAAATATATTACAAGGTCACTATAATCAAAACAGCCTGGTACTGGCATAAGAACAGACACATGTAAATCATTGGAAGAGAATAGAGAGCCCAGAAATAAACCCATGTCTCTATGGTCGATTAATATTTGACAAAGGAGGAAGTAGCATACCTTGGAGCAAAACATAGCTTCTTCAATAAATGGTTGGGAAAACAGGGCTGGTATGTGCAAAAAAAAAGACACTAGACGCTAACTCACACCATACATCAGAATAAGCTCAAAATAGATAAAAGGCTTAAATATAAATTGTGACCCATAAAAATCCTATAGGAAAACAGGCAGGAAAATTTCAGATATCCCATGTAGCAATATTTTTGCTGACATATCTCCTAGGGCAATGGAAATATAGGGGAAAAATTAACAAATGAGACTACATCAAACTAAAAAGTTTCTGCATGGCTAAAGAAACCATCATCAAAATGAAAAGGGAATTGACTATATGGGAGAACATATATGCCAATGATATCTCAGACAAGGGTTTGATCTCCAAAATATTTAAAGAACTCATATGACTCAACACCAGGAAGACAAACAATCCAATTTTTTTTTAATAGGCAAAGGACCTGAATAGACACTTCTCCAAGGAGGATATACAGATGATCCATAGACATATGAAAAGATGCTCGACATTACTAGCCATCAGAGAGATGCAAATTAAAACCACAATGAAATCCCTGGCTGGTGGCACAGTGGACAAGATGCTGGCCTGCAAACCCAAATGTTGCTGGCTCAATTCCCCTGCCAGGGCCCATAACCAGATTGCAAGCCAGGTCTCCAGCCAAGTCCGTGGCTGAACACAGGTGGAAGGCAACCATACATTGATGTCTCTCTCCCTCTCTGCCTCTCTCCCTTCCCCTCTCTATAAAAATAATAAATAAAATCTTAAAAATATATAAAACCACAATAAGATCTCACCTTACAACTATCAGAATGGCTATCATTAATAAATCAATAAACAAGTGCTGGCAAGAATGTGGAGAAAATGGAATCCTAATGCATTGTTGGTGGAAAACAGTATGGAATTTCTTCAAAACTGAAAATGGAACTGCCTTTTGACCCAGCGATTCCCTGCTGGGAATATACCCTAAGAATCTTGAATTACCAATTCAAAAGAACTTATGCACACCTAAGTTCATAGCAGCACTATATACAATAGCCAAGGGCTGGAAACAGCCTAAGTGCCCATCAGGAAATGAGGGGATCAAAAATTGGTGCATTTACACAATGGAATACTATGCATCAGAAAGAAAGAAGGAACTCCTACTTTTTGGTACAGCATGGATGGAACTGCAGAATATTATGCTTAGTGAAATAAGCCAGTTGGTGAAAGATAAATACCACATGATTCCACCTATTAGAGGAAGCTAATGAACAAAACAAATAAGCAAAATAGAACAAGAGGCATGGAAACAAGGAACAGACTAACAGTGACCAGAGTGGTGGGAATAATAGTGGAAAGACAGGGAAGGGACTAGATAAAGAACATGTATGAATGACTCATGGACATGGACAACAGTGTGGGAATTGACTGCAGAAGTGGGGGTGGAGTGGGTGGAGGAGGGCAAAGGGAGAGAAATTGGGACAACTGTAATAGAATAACAATAAAAATTATTAAAAATAATAAATCCACCAGCCCTGGCTGGTGGCTCAGTGGATAAGGTGCCAGCCTGAGAACCCAAAGGTAGCTGGTTCGATTCCCAGCCAGGGCAGCATAACCAGGTTGCAAGCCAGGCGTTCAGCCAGGTCTGTAGCTGGAGGGCGGTGAAAGGCAACCATACATTGATGTCTCTCTCCCTCTCTGCCTCTTTCCCTTCCCCCTCTCTCTGGAAATAATAAATAAAATATTTTTAAAAAATAATAATAATAAATCCACCAATTTATGCTGAAATGCATCCTCTTGAGCCATATTTCACTTCCTCCACAGCCTAAAATCCTTTGGCTCATTTTCAAGTGTTTTATGAATTTCACAAAGAGCTGTTTTATAAAGAACATTTTATATGTTTTTGTTCCACTACATCATATTATGGCCACAGTGTTGACTGGTTACTAGAAACTGTCACAAAAATATATTTGCTTGTATCTTCTCTTAAAATTTGTGAAGTTGAGCTGAGTGAGTTTCCAGGTACTTAACTATTAAGAACACTGGCTTTAGAAAGTAATACTGATGATAGCAATAAATTGCCAAACTTGTGAGCCCAATTAATGTCAATAGAATAAAAAACAGGATCCTTATACCATGTAATAAATTGGGGCCTATAAAATGCATCAAAATATGACATGTGCTGTGATGAAAGCATTCACTTTGTGAGTATATTTATTGTTTAATCTATCTCACTTTTCTTTCGTCCTCCTTGAAGTTAAAGAAAGGCAGGAAACAAGCTTAAATGACTGCTTCATGGTCGGGATTCAGCATATACTTTTCCTGCGCTCTCCTTGTCAACTCTTGGGATCTCTCCAGTTAAAGAGAAGGTATGGGGACAGATAATCACTTCGTGCCATATGGACAAAAGAAACTCAGTACAAAATTAGATGCCAAAGGCCTGTGGACAAACCATACATATCTCTCTGGTCATTTTCTATGTGTTGGCTTCAGCTCTTCATTTACCTACATGGGCCTTAGGTCTTATCCCCTTTTATCCAAGTCCTTTTTTTTTTTTTTTTTTTGCAAGCACTTCAGTTGTTAAAGGTGTATGTGGTGTTTCAAGGATGAGCAGTGAGTGGGTAAGTTAAATTACTAAGCTTTGGGGAGGATTACTCAACCAGATTCAAAGGAAAGGGAAAATAGTAATCTATTGAAGCATGATGAAGAGAAACAACAATCCTGGCCAACACTCTTCTTTTCTGTCTCACTGAAATATTATAAGAGCCCTCAACATTCAGATTTCTGACATCCTAACTGAGTAGTTCAAGAGCTTCCAATTGTTCATTCTTATCATTTTTTTTCTTTCTAATTACCAGTCTCTTCTTTGTCTTCGATTTGAATTTGTTTCTTTTGTACGCGTGAGCTAAACAAGTCACCCATTTAAAACGCTCTTTTGTAGGCTCAAGCATCAATCAGGTGTGAGTTAGGTATTCCTGGAGTTTCTAAGTAATAATCCTTGACATTTTAATAGCAGGTTGAAGTTTATAAAGTACTTTCATACCCAACATGTTATTCGATTTTCACCATAACCCCATGAAATAGACAAAGGAGCCACTGGGGAAAGTGAGGTTCAGGGAGGTTTGTGGCTGCCTGTTGTTACCTGTTTCTGGTGTGTTTTCTGCCATGCCAGCCTCCCAGCATAATGGCAAATGGCCTGACCATTTGTCAACTGTTGTTTATTAATATCCTGCTGAAGGCCCAGGATTACACACAGAATAATCTATAAATTATCCCAGATCTTTGGTTAATTTCCCCTGAAACTAAGAGATCTTTCTTCTCCTTTTTTCTATTTCTTTTCTTTTTTGTAATGGATGAGACTTTGAATGCAAGTAAAAAATTAATTCAAACCTGTAATGAATTAAAACACATACACAAACATGGTGAGAGTCAGTTATCTGGGAAACGACACACTTCACCTGTGTTTCACCTACCTCTAAAAAAGTCATTTTCTTCGTAAAAATTGAGTGGGCTCCCTCCATGCTTTTCCCACTGTCACTGGTAGAATGCACAGAATCTGCTCATCCTAAATGTGCTCTGTGTTCACCAAAAAGCAGTTTCTTATAGATAATTAAAACTGAGGAGAAAGGAACACACTCTATTGTTCTTCCTGTTCTGCTTCTCAGCTACCTTTCCCTATTCCTACCAGGGATGCCGAAGAGCAAAGCCTACTCATTAAGCCATGGATGTGAGCAAATGAGCTGCCAAATGGATACGTATAAGCTCCAATTCTCCAAAATAACAATTGCTGAAATATAGAATAAGAACACAAACCCACAGGAGTAAAAGGGGGTGGGGGGATCCAAAATTTCAAGTCACAGTGAAATCACAGCAAGAGGTAGCCCGCTGTGAGCCAACACAACATCCATCCATCTGAATGAAAGCCACATGTCCTGACTGAGGAAGGCAAGTGTTCTTTCCCAGTATGACTTGTCGAGACTATACTTGAGGACTGGGTTCACTTTAAAATTTTTTCCAATTCCAGGTTACATTCAATATTATTTTGCATTAGGTTCATGTGTGAAGCATAGTAGTTAGACAATCACATACTTTACAAAGTGTTCCCCCAATATTTCCAGTATCCACCTGGCACCACCCATAGTTATTATATTATTGACTACATTCTCTATGCTGTACTTCATAGCCCCATGATTATTTTATAACTTACCAATCTGGATTTCTCAATCCCTTCCCCTTTTTTATCCAGTTCCCCAACCCCTCCCCTCTGGCAACCATCAGTCTGTTCTCTGTGTCTAGGAGTCTGCTTCAGTTTTGTTTGTTCATTTATATTATTCTTTCAAATCCACATATAAGTGAAATCATATGGTATTTGCCTTTCTCAACTGACTTATTTCACTTAGCATAGTACCCTCCAGTTGCATTCCTGCTGTCACAAATGGTGAGATGTAGTTCTTTTCTATGGCTGAGTAATCTGCTATTGTATTTGTGTGTATACCACCCCTTTTGTATCCACTCATCTAGTAACAGGCACTTGGGTTGCTTGCTTCCATAGCTTGGCTAGTGTAAGTAACACCACAATGAACATGTGGGTACATATATTCTGTCAAATTAGTGTTTGGGGCTTTATTCAAATATATACCCAGAAGTGGAATTGTTGAGACATAAGGAAGTTTTGTTTTTAATATTTTGAGGAACCTCCATACTGTTTTCCATAGTGGCTGCACCAGTCTGCATTCCCACCAACAATGCATGAGGGTTCCCTTCTTTCCATGTTCTCCCCCACTCTTTTTGTTTGTTAATTTATTGATGATTGTCATTCTGACAAGTGTGAGGTGATACCTTACTTTGGTTTTAATTTACACTTCTCTGATGATTGTGGTTTGAATTTGCGTTTCTCTGGTGATTAATGATGTTAAACAGCTTTTCATATGTCTATTGGCCAATCTTTATGTCTTCTTTAGGGAAGTGTCCATTCAGGGAGAACTGGATTCACTTTTAGATGTACCTTTTAGGAGCAGTATAAACAAGACAGGAGACATTCAGGGAAAGAACCCATAAGATCATTTAGACCGTGACTGGCATGTTGGAGATTAAATAAATATTAATGAGTGATGTGTGAGGAGTAAACATGAGGAACGGAGGAAGGAATTGGGCCTCTCATTCTGGTTAATTCAGACTTGGGAAACTTAATACAGGAACTGTGCACTGAGGTTCTCTGAGAAGTTGATGCCATGACAGGTATAACAGGGAAGTATTTTATTAGGGGAAATCTCCTTTGACCCACTTCAATTAACTCAATTTTGACTCCATCTACCTGGAGATAAGATCCAATGCCACTGGGTAAGGGCTCAGGTCTATAAGACTCTACCCCTTCAGAGGCCAATCATGAGCCCAAGTTGCCACCCGTGCTTTTGATCAAAGGGCTATCTATACAGTTTCATACTTCCTCAGAGTCAAGTAACTGGCTAGAGCAGCTCACAGAACTCAGAGAAACATTTTACTTACTAGATTCCCAATTTATTATAAAAGGATATAACTCAGGAACAGCAGATGGAAAAGAGATATTGAGAAAGATGTGGAGAAGGAGAAGGGAGCTCCCATGTCGTCTCAGAACAGGCCACTCTCCCAAAAGCTCCACGTGCTCACCAATCTGGAAGCCCTCCAAACCCTCCCCTTTTGAGGTTTTGTGGAGGTCTCATTACATAGGCACAATTGATTAAATCATCGACCGTTAGGGATTCAACTCAATCTCCAACCTGTCTTCCCTCCCAGGAGGTCAGGGGATAAGACTTAAACGTTCCAACTTGCTAATCAGACTGTTGGTTCCACTGGCCATCCTTATGTGCTCTAAAGTCACCTCACAATCATAGCAAAACACAGCTTTACTATTGTCATCATTTAGGAAATTGCAAAGATTTTAGGGACCCTGGGACAGGAGCAGGGACTGAGATTAAATATATAGTTTTCTTACAATAAATCACAACACCACACACACCTTGGGAAAAGATCCTTTACAGGTCTGTTCCCTCCTCCCCTTTTCCCCTTGTGTACCAGATAGCTCCTGAAAGTTTCAGCACCACCTCCACATTAGCATAATACTATTCTAAAGCTGCTCCATTATATCCTTACAGCAGAACAGAGTAAATTTATAACCCTTGGAACAAAAAATAATGTTCGTAGTCTGGTATTTTTTATGGACATTTCATGCTCCTAAGGTATTTGTGACTGTACTGGAATAACAATGTGTTTTTCCCAAATTTTGATCAAAGTGAGCTCCTCAGAGATATTCCGCAGATTTAGCCACACAATGCTAAGGGGTGATGGCTGTGGCCTGAAAAGCATGAAAATAGGGAAACCCACTTCTCTATCTCCCTCTTTTCCCCAGGCCCAATTTCCCCATAAGCTTTTTCTATTCGAGTCATCAATGCTTCATCTCTATTCTTTCTAACACACTTCCGAGTCCCAGTTTCCTGCATTAAAGGCTGTCCATCTGCCTAGTTCTCCTCATGACTGTCTCTAAACCCTGTATATTCTAAATACATCCCAATACAATCATTCTCAACACGTCACTTCTGGGCAATAGACTCTTCCTTTTAAATTCACGCTGTGCACCACAATTGTAATGGGGGAATTGTAATCCACCTTTCTTTTAACATGGTTTCTGTGGCTGTTGCTCTCTGACTGATGAGTGACTGCAGATAAGTGTCCTGTTTGCTTGAGAATTCTAGGAGCTGCCTTCAGGAGAGACAGACTCCAACCTCCAGACGTTCAGCTCCGAGTGATTTGCCGAACTTCAACCAGTTATCTGAACAGACTGTGCTGACTGGCACATAGTTCCCTCAACAGAGAACTGTCGTCCTCCTCCCCTTGTACCTCTTTGCTCTGCTTTCCCTCTCTCTCCTTATAAAAACCTCTGCTTGTACTGAGATGTTAAGATGGGCTTTGGGACAAGAGTCCTCCATCTTCTCAGATGGCTGACACTTGAATAAAACTCTTTCTTTTTCACCAGCACCTGTCTTGTTAGTTTGGCTTCTGCTGTGGCAGGCAGCTGAAACTGAGTTGGGTTACACTATCAGAACAATTATGTTACTAACATCTGCATTTATCAACCTCAATAAAAATCAATAATGGCTCCTAGTAACCAGGAGTTTGCATATGTCCAAAGGTTTTTGAAATGACCCCTTCACTATATGTCCAAGATTTCCTCTTAAAACATAGTTTTATTTACTCTGAAATATTCAGATTAGTCACTTTTGTGACTGCAATCTGCTAAGAGCTACATGCCATGAATGATATACAAAGATGAATAGGACAGGAGCTTAGAATAAGACAATGCCATAAAACACACACAGAAGCCCTGGCTGGTGGCACAGTGGATAAGGTGCCAGCCTGAGAACTCAAAGGTCGCTGGTTCGATTCCCAGCCAGGGCAACATAACTAGGTTGCAAGCCAGGTCTCTAGGCAGGTCCATAGCTGGAGGCAGGTGAAAGGCAACCATACCGTTGTTGTTTCTCTCCCTCTCTTCCTCTCTCCTTTCCCCTCTTTCTGAAAAATAATAAATAAAATCTTTAAAAACACACACACAGATAAGATTAAAAACAACCAATGTTTTAGGGGACGGACAAACACTAGACCAACGGGGTTCCAAAAGGGACTCATATTTGTGGCTGTGAGGATGGCAGTGAGCTCTGTGAGGGATATCACATTTTAAATATGCTTTAAAGGGTGAGTAAAACAGGGGCAGACCAAAACTTGGAAAGAGAACCAGCGTGAGCAATCACAACAAAGTATAAAAACATATATGTAGAATAATGAATTCTATAGTCTAGCTGGCTGAATAGAGAACCTGGAGCACAGAGATGAGGAACAAATTTAGGGAAGCAGGTTGGGGCTATGGTCTCAAGAGCCCACGCTTGCCTTCTAATGGGAGGAGACCAGCAGACAGCACTTTCATTACCAGCTCAGAGGCTTTGCCCACACCCTGCACAGGATGTCCTCCATCTCCTGCTGCTGACTTTGGACCTTGCAGTGCTTCCTAACTACCCCACAGGTGCTCCACTGAACCCATCAGTGGTACGTGCTTAACCAACCTGGGTTTGCTCCATCACTAGTGTGGGCAGCCACTCAATCTCTGAGCCTGTTGTCTTTGCTGTGAAATGCAGCTGAACCTCACATCTGGTGTTGTAAGCTTCAAAGGAGATCATTGTGTGCAAGTAAAATAAATGGAAGCTATTATTTTCAGGAGGGATATTAAAAATATTTGATAGCCAGATTAGCACAGGCACTAATCAGTCAGAAGAAATACCAGCCAGAAGGAACGTAACTGACTGTCAGTGCATCCCTGAAGTCAGCCGGGGCTGCCAATGTTATTGCCATGATCAGTGCCTACCAGTCCATCACTTCTCTCCATTTCTCCAAACTCCCAGTAAACTTCCTTGTAGTTTAGCAGTTAAATTATTATTAGGTAAGAAAATTATGAGGTGCATGAGGAGCAATCACATCTTACACAGCTTTGCGTTTTCCCAAACATGAGTATGCTATTTGGAAATATTTATGCATCAGCTGGAGCCAAGGGAGATTCTCTTTCCACAGACATCTCAGTTTTTCCATATTTGACCATGTCAGGTCCACAATACTTGTCGAAAAGGCAAAAGAGTTCAAAAGGCACCTGCAAGTGTTTGTTAAAGTAAAAAAGGCACATACCTTTGAGCCAGCATCATCACTTCTGGACATGAACTGTTAGAAATAAAAGAGTCAATGTACAGAAGTACCCGATCGTTGTAATTTTGGCTGAAATGGCAAACGGGCAACATGTTCTTAAACCTGGATGACTCAGTGCACTGTGGAATCTCCCTGCCAGCAGCTTCCATGCAACTCTTAAGAGTGAGGTCAGTAACACATATCGTATCTGAAGGATACGGTCTTAGTCACCTCAGGCTGCAGATGAAGGCCAGAGACAGGTGGCTAAAACAACAAGCATTTGTTTCTCACAGTTCTAGAGGCTGAAGGTCTGAGATCAGGGTCAAGTTCTTGGTAAAAGTCCTCTTCCTGGTTCACATACAGCCCCCTTCTGTGTCCTCACATGTTGGACAGAGAATGCCCTGGTCCCTTCATTTTCTCCTAAGGGCACTAATCCTGTCATGGGGGCTCTTATCTCATGATTTCATCTCAATCTAATCACCTCCCAAACATCATCACATCAGGGATTGGGGCTTCAGCATGTACTTTTTAGGAAGACAACACCATTCAATCTATTGGAGATGGCTACAATGTGGTCAAGTGGAAAAAACCAAATTAATAAATACTGCATTTAATATGATGTGGTAAACATAAAAGGAGTACACCCGCATGTTTGTATAACCAAAGATAAGAGTAAGGAAAAAAAATGGGTCAAATTATTAATGATGATTAAAACCAGGGTAGAGTTAGAAGAAGCTATGGAAACGTTTCTAATTTGACTTTAGGTTCTTCTACAAGTATTACTTTTGTATTTCCCATAACTGTCTCTTAAAAAAGAAAGAAAAGAAAACCATGAACCTGTAATCCACAAAAACAGTACTGTTAATTCTGGCCTAGTATGCAATTCCAATATATAAGAATACCAACCTAGAGTTTTGCTCTCTTGAGAATGTACTTCTTAAAAAGCAGCAGCTGAATCATGTCTATATGCCAAGTAAGAAGGGGCCAATAGAGGGGCTCATCCTCACCCCTGGATGAGAAGGCACGGTGATTCGTCCTACCTGGTTCAGGATGGAGTTGGTAAGCAGACTGCACAGCCTGGAGGTGGTCTGCACATCTAAAGAGCAGCTCCCTCTTGAAGATGAAAGAGCTAGTGATGAGGACTGCCAAAGTAATTACGACCTTCCCAAGAAGAGGGACATAGGTAATTGCAGTGGGTGAACCATTCTATTTAAATTCACAACTGAGTCATGATTGGAAATGGTTGGCCACATAATTACAAAGTTTGGATTCCTGGATGATGAATTAGACACAGTGGCTTCATTTTATGTACGTCCTACTTAAAGCCACGTTGCCTGAAATAGAGCCCCTTAGAAATGAATTACACTGTGCACTAGAGACTGGAAAAATAGATTAAATTGAAAATGAATGCAAAAAATCCATTTGTTTCTCTGACCAATCTTGCTAAAATTTTAAAGTTTGTATTTATATTGGGTTCTTGAAGTATTCTTGGTCTAACCTCAAAATATAGGTCATAGATTAGGGTATAAAATCCTTTTAGGGAACTGAGTTCCTTTATGAGTGTGAGGGAAGAGTGCTAACATTTCATAGATCCACAGAGATCAAATAACCTCAAAGGACATCGGTACAGTCAACTCATTCCAATGTCAACTTGGCCTTCAGGCACAGTCACACCCCAGGAACGCAGCTAGCTAATGTTCTCCTCTCTTTCTTTTTTAGACTTTTTTACCATATATTTATTTATTTTTGATCTTTATTGTATTTTTTCCATTACAATTTAGCCCCTTTATACCTCCTTCCCTCCAGCAATCACCGCACTGTTTAACTGTGGTAGAACACACAATATATAAAATTCACCATCTTAACCATTTTAAATGTACAGATCATAATGTTAAGTACATTCATATTGTTGTGCAATCAATCTCCAGAATTCTTTTATCTTGCTAAACTGGAACTCCACTCATTTCACAACAGCTCCTCATTCCCCCTTCCCCCTGCCCCTGACAATCACCATTCTACTTTCTGTTTCTATGAGTTTGACCGTTTTAGAATACCTCATCTAAGTGAACTCACACAATATTTTGTATGGGCTTATTTCACTGAGCATAATGTCTTCAAGATTCATCCATATTGTAGCATATATAAGAAATTCCTTCTTTTTGAAAGCTGAAAAATACTCCACTGTATATATAAACCACCTTTTATTTATCCATTCATCTATCAATGGACATCTGGGTTACTTACCCCTTTTGACCATTGTTAATAATGCTGCTATGAACATGCTGAACTAATGATATCTCTTTGAGACCCTTGCTTTCAATTCTTTTGGACAAATACCCAGAAGTGAAATTACCTATCATATGATAATCCTATGTTTAATTTTTAGAGCAACTTTCATACTGTTTTCCATACCCTCTTCTTTCCTTTTAATTAAATTAGATTTGTGCTTTATTTTAGCAATGAAACATATACGCTGATGGCACCATCTATCAAAAGGGGAAAGTGAATATGACAGGTAATTCCTCTACCCAGCAAAAACTAATGTTAATGTAGCCCATTGCCTTCAGATTTTATATACCTTCCTTGTTTATTACCTGGTTCCTTGAAATCAACACATTTTAAAAGAAAATAAATACCATCATTAATAATACCTATAAAAAAGTCACCCAGGTGGTTCTCATGTGCAACCAGGGTGGACATGAGTAGGTGGACAGACTGTCCACGCTCCCAGCTAAAGCCAGTGCACACTGGTCCCTGGATGCAGCCCTGTCACACATGCTGCTTCTTCTCCTATCTCCCCCCACCCAAAATCCTTCCCCTGCTCACTCCTGTCTCTAAGAGCTGTCTCATTTCTTAGCCCCTCTTCATAAGGGGCTAAGAGTTTTCTTTCTTCATAAGAAAACTCAGTAAAAGAGCTGTCTACTCTTTTTTCTCTTCTCTTTCACTGCAATAAGAATTTCTTCACCTCCTATCCAGGAATGTTGCCCTTGTTCAGTGACTCTGGGGCAGCCAATCCAATAGTCTTCCTCATCCTTACCTTATTCGACCTTTTAGAGCCAAGTCGTTTCTCCCTCTTTCCTATGTTGCTTCCGCCACTTGGCATCCAGGCAACCATCTCTCTTGATTTTCCTGGGGTCGCAGGCCCTAGGTCTCAGTTTATTGTGTGCATTCCTCCACATCTCCCAGACCCAATCCAGAACACATGAGGGCTGTTGTTAATCATCATACATGTCAGGCTTAACCCTGCCCCCTGGTCTTTCCACCCACTATTCCCCCTGCCCAGGACTGCCTGTCCTCAGGCAAGGATCCCACTTTCTACACAGGTCTTCTCTCAACTCCACAGTGACTGTCTATGGTGCCTCACCTGGATCTGTTTTCCCTCTGACCCTTACCCACTTGTTCCCACCTAACTTTCCCCCCTACAAAGTGAGATCCAGGTAAGCCTTAGGGTTAACCACTTTTTGCTGTGCTTCTGTTTCTACAAATGCCTGCACAGAGTAAGCACCAAATAGTTATTGCCCATACATACTTTGTAGGGAAAGTTTATGATTCATTTTTTTAAAGATCTTGTTTATAATTTTTAGAGACAGGGGAAGGGAGAGAGGCAGAGAGGGAGAGAGACATCAGTGTATGGTTGTCTTTCACCTGCCTCCAGCTAAGGACCTGGCTGGAGACCTGGCCTGCAACCTGGTTATGTGCTCTCTGCCTAGGAATCTAACCAGCGACCTCTGGGTTCTCAGGCCGGTACCTATCCACTGTGCCACCAGCCAGGGCTATTCATTATTTTTCTTCAAAGTGTTTAGTTACCGTTATATTTTAAATTTGGTTAAGAATAAAATATAAAAATTTTCAAAACTTTTACATTCTTCTGTTTTATGACTTTAAGATAAAGTTAAAAATACCTTTCTTTCTTTCTTTTTTTTTCATTTCTTTTTACTTCAAAATCTTTGTGCCCACTTAGCTAGGTTACATTAGATGACTACTGTCTAATATCCCTTATCTTGATATAGCAAGGCTATATATTTCAGAAATGTATTCATATTACAAATGCAGTCCATAAGTTTCATTTTCACTTACTACTCTTAGACATCTTCTTGTGTCAATAAGCACAATTTTGCATCATCAGTTCAATGCACAATATAGATAGACCTTAATAAGAATGACAATGACAGTATGAAAATTCATAGAGTACTTATAATATTGTCAGGTGTTTTGTTAAGCACTTACCATGCATTGCTTCATTTAATTCTCACAACTCTAATGAGTGTTTCATCATATCTGTAACACACACGAAGTCATGGCTTAGGAAGTCATCTATCCAGGACTCAGACCCAAGCCTGTCTGACTCCTCATGTGCACCCTCACACACCACATCTGTTGCACCCACACATTTGCTCCTGTCTCCATGGTATGGCTACAGAACTCATCTTAATCCCCAAGGTGCTGTGAAAAACATGACAGCTAAATTAACAACACATAGTGGTCTTTGTTTCAGTTCATTTTAATTAACAGGCAGTCACTGGGCACCTGCTATGTGCGGAACCCTGTTGCGCTGCCTGAAGAGAGTGAACCCGTAAGAAGTGTGGTCTCTCTCCTCACTCAGTTGAACATTTTGTTGGGGAGAAAAATACATGGTTCGAGGGAGTGAATCAAAAGGCAAAGAAAAGTACTGAGGGGATAAGTGAGGACACCTGGAATCTAAAATGCTGGGCTTCTACTCTGGAGCATGGGTGGCAGGGCTCCCACAGGTGGCAGCTGAAGGGACAGAGAAATATCTCAGCAGCCAGGGGCTCCACCTGAGAAGGGTGGGATCTAAACCCCCAACTGGGCAACACAGCCCACAGCAACACAGCTGAGAGTAAAACAGCACCCAGCTGGGAAAAGCAAAAAGCCGCTAAATCCCCTAAAGCCACTGACCCAAACCCTCCTTAACTGTCTCTAGTCCACTGTGCGCTCCCTCTGCTGGAGCCCAGGGTAGGCCCACTACATTAGTAAATTTTCTCACATTAAAAATGTACTTTCAGCCCTGGCTGGTGGCACAATGGATAAGGTGCTGGTCTGCGAACCCAAAGATCGCTGGTTCGATTCCCAGCCAGGGCACATAACCAGGGTGCAAGCCAGGTCCATAGCTGGAGGCAGGTGAAAGGCAACCATACATTAATGTCTCTCTCTCTCCCTCTCTGCTTTTCTCCCTACCCCTCTCTCTGAAAATAATAAATAAAATCTCTTTTTAAAAATGTACTTTCGTTTCTAGAGACTGACCTCTAGGTGTCATTTTTTAAACACACTGCCATGCTCTATCTGCCCACGCTATTATCGAGGATATCTGCATCCACATTTGAAGTGAGTGAGTTGTAAGTTTCCTCCCTCGTGCTCCCTATTGGTAACACAGTTGAACTGACACCAGGAAGGTAGAGAGAAGCTTCATTCTTTCTACTGTAGAACAGAACCTACAAATCATAAGTTCCTTGAAGGTAAGAAAGGGCAGATTTTGAGTTGTGGAGGGTACGGGGTCCTTCTTTGACAGTTTTCTTAATTCACCCCTTCTCTGATTTTCCTTCCATCTTTAAGAATTAGACCTAAAGACAACATTATGTGACAACCACCACAGTTACAACCATCCCCCAACATTCGTCCTGCTGTAGGTAACGCTTGTGCGTGAAGACATGTTCAGCTGCCACCTAGACAACGTGTATTTTATCTGAAAATTTTTTCAGACTTCCCTTTTCAAATAAAATAAAACTGTCTCCTTGGGTCTTCCTGTTACAATTACCCAACTTAAAGATAGCAGAGTAGGGAGAAATTGCCAGTCTTTTATATGAATTATGACAACTTCGATGTGGTTAATAGCACCTTTTCAGCTGGTCACGGAGCCTTTGAGTGATTAGCTACCTTCTTGCTAGGAAAGGAAATCTAACAAAGAGATTTCAGGTGGAAAAAAGATTAAGTAAAAATAGCATTCTTTATAGCGGGATTTTAAGAGGGCAACCGTAAGAGATCTCATATTTCTTTCCTTATGTTGACGAGTTCCTGCCATGAGGGAGACTGTAGAGGTCAACCGAGATTATTGGTTTAAAAAGTTTTAGGCAGACAAGTAAAAAATTCGATATCTCACTCATAGTAACAGGGTCAAAATCAAGCTGTGGGAGATTCTGAACAAGGCTTTGTATGCCATCGCAGCAAAATAGCACTGTAAATAATTCTTAACTTTTTAAAGCAACCTTATATCATTTCACAACCCCACCCTTATCAACAGCAATTACAGTGGGTGTCATTGTTTTGTAAACATTCCCAGTCAATATTCACTGAAAATTTTTCTCTTGTTGTTTTAGTAATCTAAGAAATTATAAAAAGATCCAAGCATTTTGTAGCAAGAGGTTCATTATCACTTTTCAGCATGTATTTCTGGAAGACTGACTATGAACCTCTTAAAGCCTGAATTAATATTGATGTGCCCATAACTGCATGAAGATACTCAGCTTTTCTTCTCCCTTTAATTGAAATTGGGGAGCTTAGCTTTCCTTTGACCAATGCTGTGGGGCAACACAGTGGGTAGCCTGCCAGTGGGCAATGACCAAGAATGACAGGCAGCAGGTTCACTGTGGCTTTAAAACCAGAACCATCTCAGTTTTCCCCTGAGGTGCTATGCTTTCCACTGTCCTTTCTGGGAGGAGACATCAAAATGGTGTCTGAGAGCAATGGCTTTACAGACCAGTAACTGAAGAGTCTTGGTTCTCCCATTCACTTCAGAGCCATTGAGCAAATTAACCTCTAAACCTCAGTTTCCCCATCATAAATATGTCCCTACCATAGGTAGGTTCTAAGAATTCTAAAACTACTATTTATAAAGGGCTTAGCATTGTGCTAAGGTTTTGCCTGGTTCTTAGACAATATTTCAAAGACCTACACTAATTATTCCAAACAATATCATCTGCTCCTTTCCTGAATTCCTGTAACCATGTACAAGAATTTTATGTTTTTGATGTTTGTCATCTTTTAAAAAGTAAAATTATCAGTATCTGGATGATGATAAGGATGTAGGACCACTTGTTCTTTGACAGTCCATTTGTTCTTGTGTTTATGTCTGTGCTAGGGAAAGGTCAAGCCCCCAGCAGCAGAGGACGTGCAGATTTTGCAGTAGCATAAACAGAAATGTGGGGGGAGAACTGAGGTGTCCCTCAGTACCTAGGAGCATCAGCCAGCCAAGCTCTGCACTGCTGGAGTGCAGTGAATCCCACATTCAGGCCACAAACAGGTCAGGTCTACCATCTTGGGAAAATTAATGGGCAATGAGCATGGTGGCAATTATGCAATGATGATTTTTTTCATTAAATGGCAATTTTACTTTTCATCATTATATTTGGGGGGGGGGCCACTTTTGCATTAATTAGCTTATTGAGATAATGCATCATTTACTTCAACTTAGATCGTAATTAAACAGGAACATTTAAAATTCATAATTGACATGCATAATCCAAGTGCTTTACATGATGTACTATACTCTTCTAATTGCTTTATAAACATCATTTATTTACATACATATTTTGCATCCTTTAGTTCTTATGAAAACATTAAAATCCTACTAGTGTTTTATTTTCATTTTATAGATGAGGACAACAAGGCACAGCTAAGTTAAGTAACTTGCCCAAGGTCAAATAACTTCTGTGTGACCACTTTGGGTTTTAACATCCATGATTTAAACCACCATATAATAGACCTTTTACAATGAGTCAGTCAAATGATGATCTATCCTGGGGGAAGATCAGAACATAAGTTGAGGGGAAAGAACTATAAGTCTATTCTTAAATCCACTGTAAGCAATTTAATTTCAAGAAAATATTGCCCATCAAAGAAAATTAAATTATATGTGAATATTATTGGTTTCATAGTTTAGTTCATGTATAATTTATCAATGTTATGCTATAATCTCATGAAATATATATTTAGTTTTATATTTGTATTTGAATAGCTTTATAATAAAATAGTTTGTCAACACTGGAAGGTCAAAATATACTTCTAGGGTTCATCTATCTCAAGTTTAAGAACATAGCGGTATAAATTTTCTCATCTAGCTCACACGCTTTGATACTTAAAATGTCCCTTTTGATCTAAGGCCCAGTAGAACTCTTTTTTCTTCTCATATACCTTGGCCCCAAAATAAAATGGAAGAGCACACCACCCATTCTCCAGAGTAGAAGCCCAGAGTTTTGGATTCCAGGTGTCTACACTTATCCCCTCAGTACTTTTCTTTGCCTTTTGATTCACTCCCTTGTACCATGTATTTTTCTCCTCAACAAAGTGTTCACCTTAGTGAGGAGAGAGACCACACTTCTTACAGGTTCACTCTCTCCAGGCAGCGCAACAGGGTTTTGCACATAGCAGGTGCCCAGTGACTGCCTGTTAATTAAAATGAACTGAAACAAAGACCACTATGTGTTGTTAATTTATCTGTCATGTTTTTCACAGCATCTTGGGGATTAAGATGAGTTCTGTAACCACACCATGGCATCACCACCAAGACACCTGGTCTGAGTGTGACTGCCCAGAAGAATGAGAGCTGACTGCAGAATGAGGCAGCACACTTGTGATGGTCACCTTGAATGGTAAGAAGTCCCTCCTGAGACTACACTAGAAAATCTGCCATGTTGCCCCTTTTAGACCAGTTCTGCTTTCTCGTGTGGACTGATTTGAACATGCTCTACCCAATAATTCAGGGAAGCACACATGACAGGTGATTTTAACCTTCACTTCACTGAGATAACTGAGGCCCAGACTGTCAACGATTCACCCAAGGTCACAGAGCTAGTGAGAATGGGAGCAGGAATGGTGTCAAATATTTCTATGTGATGTTGATCACCTGGATTAGAAGCTACTAGAAAATAAAAACCATACCTCAAATCTATTTTGCCCTCCTTACCATTTGGTTAATCCATAGATGGCTGAATGGGTACATATTCTGAGACCATCAATACAAGCCAAATACCCAGACACTATACTCCACACTTATCAGAGAATACGGCAATTAACCTCTGGGGCTTTGTGGACCAAGGCCACGTAGTGATCATGATACTGTTTGGAGATAATGCAGAACACCGACAAGATTATCCCCAAAATGGATCACTACAACATGTTTTGAAAGAGGCAGCAATTGATATGTTGGCTCATGAGATACACAACATGGGAACAGCCTGAACCACAGCTTGGCTCTGTGTTGGCATTTTTCCTAATTATCTGAATAAGTGTAGCAAGATGGGTGAGATGTGCTAACAGAGACACGACCACTGCCCCCACCCCATTCCTGGGAGGTCAAGTGGGCAAAAACTAAACTGTGGGTGAGATGACCTTCCATAACTTGCTCTGGTGGAGGGAAGGAAGAACCCAGAAGAGCAGGGACATTTGTACTAAGAGGCATCCCTGCCCAGTTCAGCTCAGGTGGCTACAATGGCTCAGTGCTGAGTGAAAGAGGGGCTGGTGCCATCAGTAGAAAAGGCCACATACCCTGCAGGGTCAGTGCTTGGCCAAGGGTTATGGCAATGGGTAGGCAACCAAGATTTGGCCATGAACCCACAGCCTGTTAATTTGATGCTCCCTAAAGCAGAACACAAAGGCGCTCAAGAGACAGATTTGGCAATATTTGCTGGAGCTCTAAGGAGCAGCACTGTTGGCCCACTTCCCCAAGGACTCCAACCCCTGGACCATTAACACTCTCAAGGTAGCACCTATATTTAGTCATCCAGGTCTGGGTCCATACCAGGTATGTGGAAAGAGAAGTGAACTGAGAGTAGTCAGACACATGAATCCACTGAATTCCATGGGGCCATCTGCAACCTCTGATGAAGGCTTCATTGTGGGGACTCTTGAGAGGCTGAAATGAGAGGAATAATAAGTTCTCTGTTTTTCAAAGAGATGCCAACTTGACTTTACTTTTGAGGCCATACAGTCCTTTGTTCTGGGGTAACACCCCACACTTCTCTTGGTTATGCAAATACAAAACATGTCCCCCATCACTTGGATGAAGCAGATTACATGGTGGTCCTGAGCTAGGTGGTGGCTGACTTACCAGCCAAGAGATATTGGGAAACATCTAAGAAATTCCTGGGGCTTCTCCCATGTACTTGGGGAGAAGAATGGGTTTTGATGTAACTGAGCAGGATGTTGATTCAAGTGATTAGAATTTGAAAAACTTGTATTGTCTAGTGAGACCTGTACATGCTGGAGTACCTGAATCTGTAGCATCCAACAGATTGCCTGCCAGGTAGAAGACACCCAATTAGTGCAGCACTAAATGGACCTGCAGTTCTGAGGCGGGTGTCTTGGCAACCATCCATTACTTTAGGCCTAGACCTTGAGGCTTCCGGAAGAGGCTATGGTGGCTGAGTAAGCTTTTGTGGATTCAGGATCATGCAAGGTGGTACTAATTCAGGATCATCGAAAGGATGCTTTGCCCATGTGGTTGACCTTGTTCAATACAACCTGCCCATCTCTAAGGAGTGAGGATACAACCCTGGACTCCTTTATGCAACTATAAAACAAAGTGCATCCAAACTTACTCCCTCTCTAAATTTATCTCATTTACTAAGCAGCTCACTTCATTTGCGATAGTTTCAGAAATGTCTAAAAGTCATCTTGAGTGAATTTATCTCTCTAGAAGATAAAGGAAAGGACATTTTCTTTGATTTATTTTTCCTCTCTTCACTTAGTTTTCCAGCGCAGTCCCACACAGATGGCAGAGATTTGCTAACCTATTAACATGCATCTAAGGTATGACAAATCATATGGCTCAGGCACAGATGCACAAAAGAGTCAGTTGACCAATTGCTTGGTTTTTCTTTTGCCTCATTTAATTCAATGGCTCCTCCTAATAACCTACAAGGTCCAGTAGGTGGGGTCCTATGCAGTAAGATGGAACAGAGCAAGCAACTGCCTCAGAGAAAAGTCAGCTTTCATTGGAGTTAATACCCATTCTTACCCTGATCTACTTTTAAAGTGTCTTCTTTTTTTTCTTTTTGCCTAAGAATAAAACGTGCAATTGAACTAAAACAGAGCAGCATTAACAGTCACATCTAGGAATCTTTGACTCCAGTTGAAACCAGGGTTGAGCCCACCTGCTGCTCTTATCTTTTATTCAATGGTAAACCCAACTCTTTAAGTTCCTTTCTGCAAAAAAAAATGCCTTTCATCTTGCTTCTTAAAAGTCTCATTAGCACATTTTGTCTTTCTGTGAGAATGTTCCTGAGTGTTAGCTGTAGCGAAAGGAACTCTGTAATTAGCCACAATCTCTTAATATTCTCCTGTGGTTCATAGAAGGAATGAGATCAGCAAAACAATCTTCGACCCCAGGATTAAAATGACAGGAAACCGACAAGCAGCTCACGCCATCATGGAAGGGAGTCTGGTGGGTAAATTTCCCTGCGTCATAAACAAATCAAAGATCCTCCATTAAAGATGAAAAGATCTGACTGTCCTCCAAATTTCATTAGGAAAGGAAACATTACAGCCTCATTCCTTGATTTTCAGTGGGCCATTTAACAGTCAGAGGCAGTGGCAGTGGGGAAACATTACTTACAAAGGCACTGTCCATGTGCAGCTGGCATCCTTCTGGGTCCCAGGCCAGGTGGCATCTCAGCATTGGTCACTATTTGCAACACTCTTATCCTCCCTCTACTTCCACTAAATCCACCCAAAGAACCATACAATCAGTAGCTTTGGAGAAACCCCTCCATGTGTGGAGAATGTCTCAGTCCATTTATGGGATGAAGAGATTACCCTGAACAAGCCCTTGGCTGTGGGCAGACTATGGCATGTCTCTGTGTCCTGGTCTTTTATTCCCTGGTCACCTCCAAGTCACCAGAACTCACCAATGGCCAATTAAGAAATGAAAACTCTCTGGTGGCTCAGTGGAAAGGTGCAGCCTACGAACCTAAAGGTTGCTGGTTCAATTCCCAGCCAGGGCACATAACCAGGTTGCAAGATAGGTCTCCATCCAGATTCGTAGCTGGAGGTAGGTGAAAGGCAACCATATATTGATGTTTCTCTCCCTTTTTCCCCCCTCCCTGCCCTTCTCTCTGAAAAATAATGAATAAAATATTTAAAAAGAAAAAAGTTAAAATTAAAAAAAAAAAAAGAAATGATATGAAAACTCTGTTGCAGTGGGCAGAGGAATTTTTGTTCTTCTTTAAGAATTTATACTTATGAGAAGTCTTGTGGCAGTATCAACTTTTTAAATTTTGTGGCAGATAAGTTTTGTTTAACAAATAAGGGAAAGCCCAATCTTACTGTAATCAAGTATTTAAAAGAACACTATTTATTTTTATTTAAGAAACATGTAACATTTTGTTGCTACAAAACAAAAAATTTTCAAATGCAAAATTTTATCACACAAGTAAAGTTCTCCCCACAACCATCTGTTCCAAATATCATTCCCCTAGAGATAACCATTGCTATTTAGGAATGAGCTTTCAATTTTTTAAAAATAAATGAAATTGTACTAAATAGAGGCTATGCCCTAACTTTGGGTCACTGATGGGGTAAAAAAGATGTCACCATGCACTTATTACTTCACACCATTCTTGCCTTGCTCTCACTGTTATGCTTAGCACCACAGGATCGGTTCCAGGTGCTTGGCTTAGTGGTGGTTTTGCCCAAATCTTACACATATTCTGGTTAAACTCATCCCCCATCACACGTTGGTTCCTACATGCTGCAATGCCCTGCCCAAGCCTTGTCTTCCTACTGAGTAGACGCCTCTCTCTAGATGGTCCATTGGCATCTCAGATACATCTTGAGACTGAAGCAATCATCAGCGCCTCTCCCTTCCCAGCTGATGCTCCCTCATGCCTCTGTCTGTCCAAGTTACTGAGCCAGGAAACCAGAAAATCATTCTCCGTTCTTCCATCCTGGACCCACTCCCCACACCATTAATTACTGAGCCCTGTGGATTTTCCTTCCTAAACATCTTTAAAAGCCCTGCTGCCTCCCACTGAATTGATTCATAGTTTCATCTCTTCTCACCCAGACTACAGCAGTCCTGCCAACTTTAACTCCAAAATACACCTCAAATCAGCTGCCTTCTCCATATTTCCAATGCCACCACCTCATTCCTTGCCAGGCACAACTGAACCAGCTGCCCAACAGGTTTCCCTGCCTCTTGTTTGGCTTTGCAGAGGAGCCAGGATAAATCCTACTCATCTTTTCAGTCTCAGAAAAAATGCCACTCCCTTAAGGAAGACTTCCCTTCCTCATTCACAGATTGAAATGAAGCCACTTCCTCTTCATGTTTGCATGTAACACGGTGGAAATCCATTAACCACACTTAACTACTATTTGTAAATACACACATATGTTTAATTCGGTGTCTGTTTAAACCCAATTCTCCTATTAAATTGTAAACTGCTTTGGTCACTACGATATCCGCAGCACTTACCCTGTCACATGATGTACACTAGACATCCAAAAATATTTGTTGAATGAATGATGAATGAATAAACGAGTGAATGAATGAATGGATTGGCATTTTCTAACTGGTTTCCCTCCCTTAGCCCATCTGTGAGTTCATTCTTGAGCTAGAGAGATCTAAGTTGCATATGTGATTTCATCACTCTGCAGCTTAAAAATTTCAGCAGGGGAATTGCAAGAATCAATTCAAGCTCCTCTGTGCTATCTGCGATTTCCCCAGGCACAGCTCCAGCCACTTCGGTAGCCCTGCGCTAAACCACCCTCAACAACTGCCCTTTCTCACTCACATGGTCATGTTCTCTAGGGACTCTGTCTCCTTCTTCCTCATAGTCCCACTCCTTGTGTCCCGTTGTAGAAGCCTCCATCAGGTCTTCAAACACTGGACCCTGGTGCTACTTCTACTTCGATCAAATTCAGGTGTTTTCTTTTTCTTTAAGCAGGCTGTGTTTCCGCCACTAGTTTGTGTACTCCTTGAGGACAAGAACCATTCTTTTTATATTTCCAACCCTTTCCAGTGTGTTCATCTTGATTCATGGGGCAATACTCACAATAATTAACAAGGGTGCAGCAAAGGCAGCAATAGGCAGACTACCCATGGGATAGCCACCCCCATGGATGTGCACTGGCCGAATATCAGCTAGAGGCTGATGAACCCATGAATGAATGAATGAATAAAGACTGAAAAACCTCCTTCCTGGGCTTATTCTCTGAACTTCCTCAAGAACCAAAAGCAATAGCGCGAGGACCAGATTCCCTCGCTCTCTGTCCAGCAGCCTCACAGTGGCTGTCCTGTCCAGGAAAGCTCCCACGGGCTGGCATTCAGCACCAGGCTCGATGCAGCCCTGCCCGCATGCCTGTTTAGCTGCGATCATAGCACTTAGTGCCATTTGTCTTGAGTGGGTTCCCTTGAAATGCACTCATGCTCCACGTAGAGCTCACCACAGTTCAGCCGCAGTGATTCATTCTTTGGGGAGTAATTATCAAAACTTTTGTTTTGCTGAGGGGGAAAGAAAGATGTATTTTGAACAAAACAAGTCCCGCACACACAGCTCCTGTAGGGAATTAGCTGATGAAGGTGCTCTGGAAGGCACCTCGCCGGCCCTAGTGGGAGCTGGAATTTTTACCAGGTGAAACGGAACCAGCCTGCCTCTGAATAAATCTGACCCCCTCAGCTGGCACTGCGCTTTGGGCTGCGTCAGCAGCTTACACGCTTTCTTCCCTTGCACCTGCGCAGGGCCAGCTGGGGTCGGAGCCACATTTTACCCTTTTCTCTTTCTTCTTCGTCCTCAGCTCAGCGAATAGTCCTGCTGTAACCACGGTAGCCTACCCCCAGCTCCAGGAAAGGATCAGTTCCAATCTCCAGCCTGACTGTCTCCTCTGCCCTGGCCTCACAAACCCCTGGAATCAATGAAGTTTCCATCCCAGAGCAACGAGGAAAGGTGTGCCTGTTACACTGACAAATAGTAGCTGCGCATTGGGTCAGATGGCGACAAACAACATACCTGATGCTTAATGTACGTCACAGCAGAGAGAGAGTCAAACCACATACATTTAGAACGGGATTCTGTGATAAACTCATGAGCTCACTAGTAATTCAGGAAATGTTGGCCCAGTGAGCTGGTGGTGGTGCAGTCTGGCCAGTTAGCCTCTCAGTCTCTGCCCTTCTACAGGCCAGCTTGATGCCTGAATTGCATTTGAGCCACTTGGCAGGAAGGAGGGAAAGCTGAATCAGAGATAGGGAATAGAAAAATCAGGCCCTGTTAGGCCTGCTTAGACAATGGGCCTGTTGCACCTAAGATTATCTTCCCAGCAATGGAAAGAAATCCACACCTAAAACAGGCATCAGTACTCCCAGCATACAGATTGACAACATGGGGTCTGAAAGTAGGTGAACATGCTTACACTCAATCAGAATATCAGGCAGAGTGGCCCCTGGGGCTGCAGATCCCCAGTGCTCTGCCTCAGAGCTCTTTGCACTGAATCATGTTGCTTCTTTAATAAAATGGGTGCTGGTATTCTAAAATAGTAAAAATAATAACAGCAACAAACAGGCATAACATCTCTGCATTCAGCATTTTTCTCAGACTTTACATGCCTTAATTCTCTTAAGCCTCCCAACAAATCTGCGCAGTAGAATCTATCTTACCCCCATTCTGCAGGTGAGCAAACTGAGGCACCAAAAGTTATGCAACTTAGGAATGTCAGTGGTAGACAGATTTGAAACTAGGCCTCGTTACCACCTACAACATCATAGAACCTTAAACACAAATTGGTGCTAGATATTCCCACTGTAAATTCAGTCAATTGTACTTATTCCAGAATTCCCCAGCACCATTTCCCAAGATGAGCCCTGGGAACTGACCCTCATCATTGACTGCTGACAGTTTGTGGCCAAACATCGGGTTCATGTAATTGCCCACCTGGTCTGGGGAGAGGAACTGAGGCCCTCCAGATCTTGATTCTGGACACCTTACAAAGGAGACCTTTGGCGGCAATGGAAGGAAAGAGGTCATTCTTTGAAGATAAATCATGACAAAACTTAGATATAATATTTTCCATTTATTTTGCTTCAGCATAGCTGAGGAACCATGGGATGTGTATTCTGATTTTATTTTGAATGTTTATATGATGAGATACATCCCTCCCCCCAACTCCACAGCATGGCATTATTTCTTCCACCTCTTCTAATTCCCGAGGGAGCCCTGGTCGGGGCTGTGTGCTTGTTATCCAGAATTTATTAATAGCCACTTCCGACCAACAACATGCTGTTGCTCCTCCAACATGAATACAAGGAAAGCAGGGAACACAGTATTCTTTGGGGTTAAAAAAATAAGGACAAAGACAATGTGTGGGAAGTGTGGCAAATCAGTGAAGGAAGGGAGAGCGTCAGGTGCATTTTTGGCCTCCTGGAAAAGTAAGTGAGGCTGCCACCAAGCATGGATGCCACCTTTGCCTTGTCAGAGAGACTGCAGCTTCAGAAACTTTCCAGCTACTCATTTTGTGATAGGAGGTGAAGTCTAGGAATACACAGTCTGCTCTGTATCATTTTACGGTAATCACGGATTTCAAAATAGGACACGGGGTTGTGGGTTGCTGGCAGGTGCCAGCAGCAGCCTGAGAGGCAGAACTGGCACAGGTGCCCCAGGGGGCCCCAGGCGTTCCTGTGGTTATGAAGATGAGCAAATGGCTGCAGAGATCTGCAGTCAAGGGTTGATTATCAGTCTGCGGGCATTGTTGCCCTGAGTCAGGTACAACGTTTGAGTAAATACACAATGGTTGGCAATGGCATTTCTGGTGTGGCATGAGGCTGGATGGAGGGAGATTTTCAGGTTAGGGAGGCTTCCTAGGTGAACGAAGTCACATTTCACTGCCTCACTGTTGATTATATTTTCAGTACAGAAATTAAAGTGAAAAACACTAAGTTATGTATTATTAATGCTAATTTCCCAACTTATTCCTAAAGCAATTTTGCTTAACTGGTATTTCCATTTAAAATGAATGAATAACTAAGATGTTACCCATCCTCCATTCTATTTCACACCCAGCAGATGCCAACATTTTCCGAGTTTCCACTTCTTGCTGCTGAAGGCCACTGGGAGACGGAGCAGAGTGGATATAAATACACACAGTTCATCTAGAAATGATCATAATGGGCCTATGATATAATGTCTGCATCTCGTAGATGAACCCCTTAAGAGGCGTGGCTTGAGAAAGCATGAAACTCTCCAGGCCTGTCATGCATGCCTCCCTCCATACTTCCCAGAACACTGTGGCTGAGATCGCCACCTTAAGCCACTCCTGAAGGTCCTCACTTTGCTAATGGGCACAAGGAGATTTTGGTTTCCTAGAAAGGTTGCTGATGCACTCACTCTCTGTGACTGGTTTGCATGTAGAGAGCTGATTACTTCTGCGGTTTGCTGGAGTTGTAGTCCTTAACTCTCAGAAAAAATTAGGACCATTCAACTGGCTCACTTATGGGCTCCTAAGCATGCCCATCCCAGACCTGTGGAAACAGTTTCCCTTAGGGTGGGGTTCAGGTGTTGGCATTTTACATAAGCTCTCCAACCAATTGCCTGTGTCCCCAGGATTGGGGATCATTGACAAGAAAGGGAGCATTGTGTAAGGGAGTAACTGTGCTATGCATAGGTTTAATGACAGAATATGATAGCGCCACCTACAGGAGTTGGTGGAAAGACTCCGTGGAAGCTCCAATAAGTGGACAACCATCAAAGAGGTCTGGGGAGGCTGAAGAGGACATTTGGGCTCTTGGGACCAAAATAAGGAATAAAAGAGGTTCAGGATTAGACAACACCTATCTTACAATCCTGTCTCTAATCAGTCTGGCCGCTTCAGACAGACTTGCCTCAGGCAGAAATATTTTTCTCCTAGCAACCCTGTCCCTGCTGTAGGCCAGTCATGAGTCAATGATAGTTGGCAAAGAAGGCTTCCTGGTTCAGCCTTCCTGGACCACCTCAGAAGGGTCCTGTCCCAACCGTCCTGCCATCATTGCTTCAGCTGATAAAGTCAGAGCAGAAGCAAAGCTATCCACAATGTCAAAACATATTAGCGCCAGCGTTGCCTTAGTGTGCTTCAGGACACTATTCTGCGTTAACCTTGCTTTTCACCTTCAGTTGTATATTAGCTAGGGTCTTGGCCTCTGGTTTTCTGACAAACCAAATTATAGCACAACAAACAGCCCTGACCACTGAGGTCCTGCCAGACAAGTCCAAAGTTTCCAGAGGTTACTCCAGCGAACCTCAATTTTGATTTTCTGGCTTCATAACAAAGTTCTCGATGAAAGCTACCCACACTTGCAACCCTTCAGCCTGGATGGTTCCCAAGCATTCTGGTGTCGTGGAAAACCTCTCTGTCGCATGCTGTCTCAAGACAGCAGCAGTGGCCACCTACTCAATGTCTTCCACGAGCCAGGCTCTGCCCAACATTTTATATGCATTACTGTTCATATATAACTTGATCACAACCCTACAATACATATATATTAGTCTCATAGCTCAGGAAAGTGGATTTCAGAGAAATGCAGAGTTCCTTGTTCCATACCACACAGCCAGCAAGTAAGCTTTTGGTGTCCCAGGTTTCTAATCAGTCATATTATTTTTAGTTACTACTGAGATTTGAGGGCACTTGTTTAAAAATTATTTTGATATTTAAAAAATTTTGAAATCTGAATCATTTATGATTTTTGAAGATTAATGACTCAATTATTCCACATTTTAAAAGGATAGCCAAATTGCAAGTCTAAAGAGATATTTGCCTGAAGGAGCCAGAATCAGCCACCATATGGTACTATTGCAAAGTTTTTCTCTCAAGAATAAATCTTACTCTAATTTTTTAAATTTCCAAACAAGTGTGATATGAAAATGATAGTATGAAAATTGATAAGTAACCAACTCTACATTGGGTGTATTATCTATACCTGATGAAAGTTAAGGAGACAAAAGATCAAATGACACACTTTCTTAGAAATAATAGCAAAAACAAGCCCTGGCTGGTGGCTCAGTGGATAGGTGCTAGCCTGTGAACCCAAAAATCACTGGTTCGATTCTCAGTCAGGGCACATAACCAGGTTGCAAGCCAGGTCTGTGGCTGGAGGCAGGTGAAAGGAAACTGTACGTTGATGTTTCTTTCCCTCTCTGCCTCTCTTGCTTCCCCTCTCTCTGGAAATATAAATAAAATCTTAAAAAAAAAAAAAAAAAGAAAGAAAGAAAGAAAGAAAGAAAAAAGTAATAGCAAAAACAGCTCTGTCTTAGCTCAGCTCATAACAAAATACCATAAACTGGGTGGTTAAACAACAGAAATTTATTTTTCACAGTGCGGAGGCTGGAAATTCAAGAGCAAAGCTTTGGCATGTTTGGTTTCTTTGGAAGCCTCTTTCCTTAGCTTGTGGACTGCCATTTTCACACTGTGTTCTCACATGGTCTTCTGTCTGTGTGAGCATCTTCATGTCTCTTCCTCCTCTTCTAAGGCTACCAGTCATATTGGATTAGGGCCCCAGCCCTATGACCTCATTTAACCTGCATTACCTTCTTAAAAGCCCTGTATACAAATATAATCATATTGAGGGTCAGGGCTTCAACATGAATTTTGAAAAAGACACAATTTAGTCCGTAATAGCTTTTTATCAATTAGAACACCGTTCATGAAAAAAAAGTTCCCACGTAGCTCTCATGGCACTTTCCCATGTAACTCAGGAAGTGATTTCCTGGGTGTCCAGCTCTCTCTCCTGTCTTCTGGGCTGTGAACTGTCACACCACTTAGAGAAATCAGCTCCCCCAGACTCCAGGCTCTTGACAGCTCTGCCTTGTCTGTGAACATTTTTCCTCTGGTCCTTTCAACTTTTTGGAACCATGTTCTCCAGCCCCTTCTTTTTGTGTTGAAGATTCATCAGTGTTTGTTGTTTGTTTGTTTTGTTTTTCAGCTCTGGGGTTCAGACTCCTGAGGGTTGCATGGTTCTAATGAGGCAAGGTATTTCTAGAAACACTTTTCAGTATCACTTCACATCTCCGGAGTAAGTATCCGCACTGTGAGAAATAAATTTCTGTTGTTTAACCACCCTATTTCTAATTAAGCAAGTAACTAAGTTCCTGATTCTTATCTCAGCTATTTCTAGAGTAAAAGTGACCAATGAACAGGGAGCCCCAAAGATGCACAACCCTTACTGACTCAGGTGGCCATCAGCCTACCTTTCCCTTGGATTTCTGGGGTTTCCCAAGGTATTTTGGTGCAAATGTATGAGCAATCCACTATGTGCCCAGAAAAAGGGTTTTCCTTACTTTACATGAAAACACAAAGTGGGATGAGAAAGGATCATGAATGTGACTTTTTGGGTCCCACCAACAGTCTATTTCTTCACCTGGGTGCTTGTTGCACAGGAGGGTTTCATTTGTGTAAATTGACTGTACACTTATGACATACACAGCTTTAACATGTGATACTTCAAGAACAAACTCCCTCCCTCCTGTGCTGAAACCTCGAGTTCCCATCCAATGCACCAGTCACTGACTATGACCCCTTGACACCTTGTCTGCGAAGAGTTTACTCACATTCCAGATTGGCTAGTTGATCTACTCTTTTCAAAATAAACCAGATATGAAGAAGAGCTAAAAGCATGAAAAACTAAAATTCCCGAGAGACTGGGGATGGAAAAAAAGAAGAAGAAGAAGAAGAAAGAGACTGAATACTGTTTGCAAAGTTTATAAACTCAGCAGGTACACTATAGCTATGCAAGACCATTAGCCATAAAAAATTAATTCTAGTTTGCATTCAGTGGTAACTGACATTAGGGAAAAAAAAAAAGATGGAGCAATTTCTACCAGCATCACCCTGGCGGATGCTAGCTATTTGTCTGGGAGAAGGCGCTGTCAATCACCGAGCCTCTGTAGCAGAAAACAGTAATTTCAGAGAGCTTGCAAATCACCCAAACAAGCAACCTGTTTTCGGTTCTTTTTTCCTGTTTAAAGGCATTCAAGAACCAGCTAGATGGGAAGCACTTCTCTGAAAATGTGAAGATAGAAGGTTTATTGGTTTTCCTCAGACCAAAAGAGGGAAAATAAGGTTGTGGCCACAAAGAAAATGAAGTGTGCGTTTCTCTCACTCCCCATCTAATGAATGGAATAGTCAGAGAGTCAGCCTCTGTTGAGAAGGGAAAAATGAGCTGTACATCACTTTATTTACAGGCTGGGAGTCACGGGTGCCAGAGTCAGAGAAAAGGATGCTGATTTCTCAACAAATAAAAATACTCGCCTATTAGAAAAATGTTTGTGTCCATTAAAACAGGCTGAAATGATTGCTATAAAGGCAGGACCCATAATTCATAACAACCATGAGCATTCTGTTGCTGCATGGAGCTTGGAAATTATTGGGGAAGAAACTCTGGTTCTATTTGGAGTCAGGACCTTTCTGGTTTGACAAGTGTTCAGAGGAGCCAGCGAATATTTTACACGGAGTGTAGTGGCTAAGATGTCACCATTTGAGTTAGAGGGTGAGCCCCTTCCTATAAAGGAAATTTTAAAGCAGAGTCAAAAACGCCTTCATGCTCTTTTTATCTCCATGATGGAATGCACCTCAGGTAAAACTCTGAGTTGGAGACAACTGGGAGTTGTTATATTATTTTTCCAGTGTTCAAGGGCTTGGAGTCACTTCCTGATGCTTTTTATTCTTGATCCATCTTACCAGGGTTTGTTTATTCTTGAGACTACAAAAAGTGGTAATTGTATATCAGTTTGGTGGTGAAATATTGATGATTCACCACATTTCTAACCATCCTAAAGCTAAAATCAGCAATCTAACTGCATCATGTTGATTGTTCTGACCTTGACTCCAATGCACTGATTCTGAGTGTTCTCTAAGTCAGAAGAAACAGGGCCCAGGATTGCTGAGTTCTTCTTTCTTTCATTCTTTTAAAAGATTTTACTTATTATTTTTAGAGAGAGGGGAAGGGAGAGGGGCAGAGAGGGAGAGAGACATCAATGTATGGTTGCCTTTCACCTGCCTCCAGCTACAGACCTGGCTGGAGACCTGGTTTTGTGCCCTGGCTGCAAATCGAACCAGTAACCTTTGGGTTGGCAGGCTGCCCCCTTATCCACTGTGCCACCAGCCAGGGCTCTTTTTTTTATTTCTTTCCAATCCTCATTGGAGTACATGTTTTTTGGTTTCAGAAAGAGGGGAAGGGAAAGAGAGACCATTGATCAGTTGCCTCCCATCGACTTCTCAACCAGGGACTGAACTCATAATCTAGGCATGTACCCTGACCAAGAATGGAACCTGTGACCTTTCAACTTACAGGAGGACATTCCAACCAACTGAGCCACTCTAACCAGGGCAAATTACCTGGTTCTTAATCCAAATTCAAACTGAACATTCTTCTCGCAGTTCCCCCTTGGTGGAGAGGGCAAGTAACCAGAACTGGAACTGAGGATAGGTTCTTCCAATCAACATAAAACCTGACATGGAACAAAGAGCCACACTCTGGAGCTGTTTCCTGGAATTCATTGTCCACCCCATGGCCTTGGAACCAAATTAAATCAATCTGATCCACGTGAAGGTCAAATTCAGGCTTAGGCATGTATAGGGTTTTAGATAAACATTCCTTCCACAGGTAGATGGAAGGAGTGTTGGATGAATAAAAAATAATAAGAATAAGCAGATGAAACATCCAATGGATACATGAAGGAATGAGGAGATGGCTAAATGAATGGATGACCATAGACAGGGACACAAAATGGGGCAATTGTATGGTTCTGTTGTTAAGGGATCACAGACAAGATTGCTTCTTTCTGTCTGAACAGCCAGGGGTAAAGGTTTATAAGCCAGTTTAACAGGACTCAAGAGGGGCAAGGAGTTTATAGCTTCAATGGGAAAGTACGGAAGGTTTTGATGAGCCCTGTACAAATCAAGAAGACTTGCATGGCCTAGGATCCTTGGGAAAATTTAAGGTTAGTACTGTTGAGTCCTAAAGTTTTGTTATCAACATTATATTATGCCATATAATTTATTTCTACTGATTTCTGTTTGGGACATAGGCAATGTCTGGGGTGGACAGCTAACGGGTTCCTTGGAATGTCCCCACAGCAAACGGCACACCTACCATCAGAGACCAGTGTCTACACATGATTCCAATGCTCCCCAAAACCAGACCAGGGGGGTTGTTTTTATACTGAACACTTGTTAGAAATCACTAAATAAGAGGAGACTAAGGTGGCAATATTTATTTTCAGAACCTTTCAAGTCTCAGATCATTCCTTCCATTCTGCCAGAAACCTCAGGGAAGAACATCTGTTAGGAGCAAGTGACAAAAATCCCCAAACAACCGAAATGTCTTTCTATATTTGTGTCACTTAACCTGCAGCTCAACAGCTTTTTTGAGGACCTCAGCCAGCACATGCAGTTAATTGTGACATTACACTGAAGGCACATGACACCGAGCGTGTTTAAACGGCTGTGTGAAAGGATGTCCCATCCGGCAGGTGTGTGAATTTGTCTTATTGGGTGACAGGGCTTTACACAGCCTAGAGATGGTGGTGGCAGCCTGTTCCTTGTATTTTGACAGCTTCCCTGGTTGCAGGCTTATTTCCAGATGGGAGAACAATGTCTGCGGTGCTTCCATGTTCAGCTAAAAAACGGAAAGAAGTTCTGATTCCAACCTGAGTTGTCCTCTCCTCACTTTGATTGTGCCCCTGCTCTGCCCCACGTGAGAGCCGGTGTCTTTTCTGATCCAACATTTGGAAACAGGAAACGAATGATTACAGCAGTTCTCAGGAATCTGACACCAATGTTACGGGTGTAAGACCAACAGGCATCCAACCTGGGGAGCTTCTGACATCAGGGCTTCCTTTGCTTTTGTTCTCTTGTCCCAGAACAGGTCACTCCCAGGTGCCGCCACTGTGCTGCCTCCACGCCCACCACTCCTTCATCGAACATGAAATATTTATTGAGCACCTGCTTTGAGTAAGAGTGGCCTTGACCTCTTGCTGAGCTGTGCTTCCAGCTTGAAGGACAAGCCAAGCACCTTTGAAATATTTAGTTATGATACAAAGGCCAAAACAAGTGCTTCAGAAATAATAGCAATCATTGGTGCAGAGAGGAGGAAGATCGATAAACCGGACAGGATGAGGAGAGGTTGTCTGGCAGATACCAGGCAGGGATACACTTTCCAGAGACCAAAAGCAGGGGCGAGGCCATGGAGGGAGAGGTGCAGAGAACAGGCCAACATGAAAATGAGCAGCTGGGGCTTTGAAAATGGCTTGGGGAGCCGTCAAGGTTATCTGGAGCCAGGGAGGAATATGCTGGGACATTACAGGAGGAGAGATGCTGTGGAGACAGTCCAACACGCGCAGGAGGAGCCCCCTTCCAACTGACGGAGGCCCACCCCTCATTTTTCTCAGGCAGAACCTCTCACCCAACATTCTACCCCGAAGCTGTTACTGACTCATTTCCTCCAAAGACCTAGAAAAAGGAATCTAATTAGGATTAACTTAAACCCTTCAGCCTACCAAGGAAGCTAGAACTCAAAATAACTCTTTAGGCATAGCCTGGCCAAAACGGAATTAGCCTAATGGTGCAAATTTGCTCCCAGGAACTCAGATGAAAGAAAATTCATATTCTTTCTTTTTCCTAAATCAAATAGCATCTAGTTAAACAGAATAGAGGGACTAGAAACAGACCCACAGATAAGTGGTCATTGCATTGACAGAGGTAATGTTACAGTCATGAGGAAAAGATAATCCTTTTTGTAAATGGTGCAGGGTCAATTGAATGGTTACACTTTCAAAGATGAATCTTACCCTATCCCATCATACACAAAAGCCAATTCCAGGTAGTTATATACCCAGAAGATCACATAAAAGGACATCAGTCTGACCTTGGAACAGGCCAAGATTTTATAAAATAATTCAATAGCACACTGACAATGAAGAAAAAATTTGATAAACTGAAATTGATTAAAATTAAGAACTGTTGTTATTGCCCTGGCTGATGTGGTTCAGTGGATGGAATGCCAGCCTGTGAACCAAAGGGTTGCTGGTTCTATTCCTGTCAGAGCACGTGCCTGGGTTGCAGGCCAACTCCCCAATTGGGAGTGTGCTATCAACTGATGTTTCTCTCCCTCTCCTTCTTCCTCCCTTCCCCTCTCTCTGAAAATAAATAAATGAAATATTTTTTAAATTAAGATCTTTTGTTCATTAAAAGGCACCTTTAAGAGAGTGAATATGAACTCACAGAAAGGAAGATAATTGGCCATTTTCAAAGCATATAGCTAATAAAGAAGTTGCATCCAGAATAGGTAAAAAACTTCAAATCAATAAGAACAAGACAGACAAACCAACGGTACAATAAGAAAAAGATGTAAACAGGAAATTCATTCATTAAGAAGATAACCTTGGCCCTGGCTGGTGGCCCAGTGGATAAGGTACCAGTCTGCAAACCCAAAGGTCACTGATTCAACTCCCCAGCCAGGGCACATAACCAGATTGCAAGCCAGGTCTCAAGCCTGGTCTACAGCTGGAAGCAGGTAAGAAAAAAAAAAAAAAAAAAAAAGGCAACCATACATTGATGTCTCTGTCTCTCTCTGCCTCTCTCCTTTCCCCTCTCTCTAAAAATAATAAAATTAAATTTTAAAAAAAAGTTAAAAATAAAAGATAACCAAATGGCTAATGAGCATGTGAGAGTCATTCAAACGTATTAGTGACCAGGGAGATGCTAACTGAAAGTGCAAGGAAGTGCTCTGACCCATCTTCAGAATGGCTAATATGGAAAAGACACAGTGCCATGTGTTAGCAAGGACATGAAACAACTGGACTCTCACCCAGTAGTGGGAGGGGAGAAAATTTATACAACCGCTTCTGAAAACAATTTGACATAATCTACTAAAGTTGACCATGCACAAACCCATGACCCAACAATTCCAGTATTTCCCCCAAAAGAAATGAAAATATAAAAGCTCTATAGTCAAATTTTTATAGCAGCTTTATTCATAATAGTCAAAAACTGGAAATAATCAAATGTCTACCAACGGGAAAAAAATTAACAAATTATAGTATATTGACCTAATGACACATTACACAGCAATAAACTAACTAACTAACTATATATATGTATATATATAGTTATATAAATGACAATGTAGATTACATCTTAATGGCAAAGAGAATTCTTTGCCATTTGTTAAACAAACATCACACTCAATGAAACAGTTAAAAGAAATAAGAATGAATCAGATGTGTTGATAAGGAAAGAAGGCCAAGATCAATAACTAAAAAGTTCGAGTATAGAACAACAAGTATAACATTTTCCATTCATGTTAAAAATACATATTAGATACATGAAAATGTTCTGGAAGAACACCCAGAGAACAGGTAACTATAGTTACGGCTGGGAAAGGGTCTAGGGGTGGAATAAGGTGACCACTGAGGCCAACAGAGTCTGGAGTGAAACACCCACTCTCTTTCTTTGTGCAACCATTTGTACTCTTGAATTTTTTTTTTTTATCATGAACATATTACTTTCTTAGTTGAAAATATTTAATTAAATAAAATATAAAATTATTTATAAATTACTTCTTTATTTCAAAAAAGGACACAGTGGTAAGGCTGGTTGAATTTAATAATTTGCATTCTAAAATGTGGTGAACTAAATAATGGCCCCCAAAATATGCAACTCCTGACCCCTGAAACCTGTGAATGTCATCTTCTATGAAAAAAAAAATGACTTTGCAGATGGGTTTAAGTTAAGGGGCTTGAGATGGGGCTATTATCTGGATTAGCCGAGGAGGCTCCAGGGTAATTACAGTGTCCTTGTGGGAGGAAGGCAGAGGAGCAGAAGGCCTGGTAGTTAATAACAGATGTAAGGACTGGAGTGATCCACTTTAAAGATGGAGACAGGAGCCACAAGGCCACAGGCAGAGGGGGACAGAGGTGACCACTAGAAATGAGAAAGGACAAAGAATCGAATTCTCCTCCTGGAACCTCCAGATGGACTATGATTCTGCTCACACTTGATTTCAACCTGCTGAAACCCCTTTTCAGACCTCTGGCCTCTAAAATCATAAGAGAGCAAATGGGCATCATTTTAAGTCACCAAGTTCATGGTAATTTGTTACAACATTTATAAAAAATGAATACATAAAAGATTTTCAGACACTGGAAAATCTTCCTTGACGTGGCTATGTTAGCAAAGCCGTGCCATGCGGAGAATCCGAACACCTGACGTAAAACTAAACTTGCACGGCCTGGCTACTGCGAGAACATGCCACCCATTTTTCCATGGTGGGGATTTCGTTTCTATGGATCCTCACCTTCCCTACCAGCATTTACTGGAGTCTGGGTATAAAGTTTTGGAAGTCCAAGATTGAATTTTGCGGCTGAATACAATTCCTCTGCTCGGGAAACAATTCAACACAGGTTCATAAATCAATATATACACACAGTGACTCAAGATCAAACTTTGGCCAATGTCTGTGACGGGTTAGATCATTAGCAAATGTGAGTTTTAATGAGGTTATTTTTTAATATCAACTAAAATCATTTCTGTGCTCAGACTGACATCTCCTTGTTTTATGACCATTTTCACTACACATTAATGAGAAATCAGTGGCAAAATCTTCAAATATGTGGAAATTAGGCAGTTGTATATTAATAAAAATTACTCTTCATTTGATGGTATAAATTAATTTGAGGGCTAATTATTGTCCAATTTGTGATCCTAACCTTTTACCCTAACATAAAGTTGACCTTTTACCCTAACATAAAGTTGTCTGGAGATGCAATACCTACATACGTTTATTTAAAACACTTTTCAGGTGTTATACATTTATTCAAAACACTTTCAGGATTCATAAACACACTAAGATTTTTCTACCAACTTAGCTTGTAGATTCTCTTTTTAAGTGTCATGTTTTAACCTCTATTGTTGAAAAGTTGAATTTACCCTGGCTGGTAGCACAGTAGATAAGGCATCAGCCTGCGAATCCAAAGGTTGCAGGTTCAATTCCCCAGCCAGGGCACATAACCAGGTTGCAAACCAGGTCTCCAGTCAGGTCTGTGGCTGGAGGCAGGTGAAATGCAACCATACATTGATGTCTCTCTCCCTCTCTGCCTCTCTCCCTTCCCCTCTTTCTAAAAACATTGAAATAAAATCTTTAAAAAAAAAGAAAGAAAGAAAAGTTGAATTTAGGAATGATCTACATATTCAATGCAATCCCAATTAAAATACCAATGACAGACTTGACAGAAATAGAAAAAATACTTCAAAAATTTATATGGAGCCAAAAATGCCCACGAATAGCCACTGCAATCTTGAGAAAGAAGAACAAGGTAGGAGGAATCACAATACCAGACTTCAAACAATACTGCAAGGCTACTGTCATCAAAACAGCATGGTACTGGCATAAGAATAGACCTATAGATTAATGGAACAGAATAGAGAGCCCAGAAATTAACCCAGGACTCTATGGTCAACTAATATTTGACAAAGGGGGAAGGAACATCCAATGGAGTAAAAACAGTCTCTTCAACAAATGGTGTTGGCAGAACTGGACAGCAACATGCAAAAAGATAAAACTAGACCACCAACTTATACCATACACCAAAATAAACTCAAGATGGATAAAGGATTTAAACAAAAGCAGTGCCACCATAAAGGTCCTGGAGAAAAATATAGGCAGTAAACTTTTGGATATCCTACACAAAAATACGTTTACTGATACTTCACCAAGGGCAAAGGAAATCAAAGAACGAATCAACAAATGGGACTATATCAAATTGAAAAGTTTCTGTTCAGCTAAAGAAAATATCAGCAAAATTCAAAGGGAACCAACTGTATGGGAAAACATAATTGCCAATGATACCTCAGACAAGGGTCTGATCTCCAAAATATATAAAGAA